>DVZL01008897.1:0-10032 GCA_018236625.1 Lasaia peninsularis | reverse complement strand
GCGGACAGCTAGTTGCACGTAAAACTAAAAAAATGCATAAATAATGATAAAAGAAAATGCACAAAAGACGGGTTTATGAATATTATAAATGCGAAAGTTTGTAACCCTTCACGAAAAAACTACTGAACAGATTTTCACGGAGTTTTGCGGTATTATAACTTCACACATTAGCTACTTTTTCGCTATCTACAATAAAAAGAGAATATGTTTTTACGAGATATTATATAATTAATATTATACGTCGAAAAAAATTCCTTATGCATGTTATAAACATAATTCACGCGGGTGAAATCACGGGCGGAAATCTAGTATAAAAAATAGACCAGTTCAATAAAATGGACACAAAAATGGACCATTTTTTTCAAACCCCACAGTAAAATATCTTCGTAGTCATGAAAACAAAAGCCTGTGAAAGTGGGAGCTCTCAATATCAATTTTAAAAGGTTGTTCGTCCTGAATTTCTATTTTACGTTTAAATAATATGGGAAAACAAACTTAAATATTAAGAACTCACGTTATCACAGGCGTCTTTATTCATGACATGGAAAATTTTTTCCCCGTGTATGTCTGGGTCCTCTGTGTAGAATAGACCATCTGCGTTTCTTCCAGGTAGCTCGTAAGAGGCGAGCATAGGTTACCAAGGTCATTGCCACCAAGACCACTGGTGGTAGAGTGCTGTGCACTGTTCAGCAACTCGCCCGGGTAGGGATCCACCGCCTTACCTATTCCTATCGCCATAATCACAATGTCGTGTTCCGGTCCGGAGAGTAGGGTAGCCGGTAGACTTGCACACCAGGTCTAATACCATTATTATCTTATTCCATAAAAAAGCTGTTTCACTGCGGGTTGGAAATTAAAATATAATGTATTTACCTTAGTCATCGCATCACGCGTCATCATCAATCGTCGGGCGAGTTGCTGCATAGCATTCTACCACCAGTGGTCATATTGGAAGTGGTTCAGTTAACCTATACTCGCCTCTTAGGAGCTACCTGATAGGAAGGCAGATGGGAACTCGGGGAACCTGGAACAATCTCGGGAAGGAATATAAAACAAACCGAGATAACAGATAGCGTTATGTTTGTGACGCTCATTGTTGTGTCAGCCTTCAAATATCGTGCATTTTTCCCTTATCAGATCCCCGGGTTTTTCCTTTATCAAACACTCCCTTTATTGGCGCATTCTATAAGTATTGTTTGCCAACAATAGAGCTATTTATTGGAAGTGCTTTTTCAAGATATATTGGATTCGATTCTTGACGAAGAACTATGTATCCTGTGTGTAGTTTGGTATGTTTGAACTTATCTAACCTTTGGGAAATGTCGGTGTGAAATAAATCAGTTTCTTTCCTCGTCCCTCGGTGGTCTACTTGTTAGCGGTTTGGACTATCGAATTTATCAAAATACTAGTATGGTAAAATTGGAGAACACAAAATGAAAACCGGCAAAGTTCGAGTGGGACTTGCTTAAGAAAGGTTTCTTAGTTTTTTAGTTGCTTAGTTTATTCTGTTTTTCATATTTGTTGTTATTGCGGCAACACATCTGTCTAAAGTCTTAGTAATAGGGTTTTATTTTACACCCTTTGGGTGCGAAAATATAAAAACAATAATTTAGGTAGCTTCTGCCTGCATCCGATACAGCAATAGGATTAAGAGTCACAAGATGTAAGGTTTGTTTGAAATATAGTAGGTACACGTTGCATCCTTAGGGCACTAAAATAAAAAAAGTCGAGGTTGACAAACATGTGATCAGAAGCTTTCTTTTTATTACAATGGATGTAAATATTATTTTTCTGCTCGATGGAAATGAAAAGTGGCAATTCTGTTAGAGCACAGCGAAAGAAAAGTAGTTACTTTTCGCCCGGAGAGTAAAAAAAAGTATTTTCTATTCTATTCTAACTTACGAAATTTGATTACAAACGTCAGGACGTTTGAAACTAAATAAAAAACAGTAAATATAAAGCAATTTGTTTACCGACATTCGAACAGTTTTTTGTTTCAGTTAATTTGTATCACGGCAAAGTTAAATTGGTTTGGATTTTTTCCATTTGATGAAGTTTAATAGGATTTTGTTATCTGCTTTTTCCGTGACTTTTAATTATTGCGAGATTTCAAACAGCTCCTGCAAATTGCTCGGCAATCTTTTTTTAATTTGATAAAGATTCTATCACAAGATTACAGACGCGCAATTTTATCCAATAACAGAGAATTAGTTGTTCCAAATTCAAAGCTCTTTTTTGGTGTGACGTTTTCATTACATTTCTTTTTTTCGTTTCCTTTTTTGTGACATTATAAAGGAAATGAACTGCGTCATATACATCCTAGAGAGTGAAAAAAGAAATAAATATTTCATTACTTAAACACCCGACTTAGATATATCTAACTATACACTGTTTATTTGCTTTCGTAAGGAATTCGAACCTGAAAATAAATATGTTGTAAAGTAGAATATTAAAATAAGATTATAATTAAATAAAAACATCCTTAATCTCAGTAACGTAGTATGTTACCAAGCTAGTGTAGCGATGTGGACGAAGTGTGGCGAGGAATGTAAAGCTCGTTGGCCGCGCCGCAAACTACTCGGCTGATGTCAATAGCTGGTTCTATTTTAATTTACTTGCACATTAAAGGTTAAATAATTACGAAGTTAAAAATAGTTAGGTTTACTAACTTTCTTTTAATTATACAAATAAATAAAATTGGTGTGTCTAATATTCAAATAACCGCTTTTTACTAAATGCATATGTATATTTACTAGATACATATACCATAATGATATGTCTAATTCTCTAATATATCTAATTAAATTCCGACATTTCATTACAATGATCACATAATCTATGAAACTAAATAAAAAAAAGCTAAAAATCTATAAAAGAATTTTTTTTGTAATCGAGTCCTCCGCCGTATACCTATTGTCATGCCTATGCACGCAGCTGAAGAGCATGGTAGGTATCCTAACAGGACACTGCTCACTAAACAGACATCTTCACAAGATTGGTGTCACCGACAGTCTTCTATGCAGAGGTTGCATGGAGGAAGAAGAAACGCCACATCATGTATTTCTAAAATGCACAGCTGTGGAAGTACAACGGGCTCAGCACCTTGGAAGGCCGGTGACTATCCGGGAAACTACAAGTAACTTGCAGGGACTACTGGCTTTTGGAAGGAGCTGGGATGGCTGGAGCAAATATCCATGTCGCAGACGCGCAATGGCAGCCAAGAAGCTAAGTGCGATTGACTGCCCGCGAACAAAAAAAAATTAGCTTTTGTGACAATATTACTCGTACATTGAATTTAAACTTATTGATTGGCTTGAAAATTTAAGCTCTGTACAAAGGATCCATTCGTGCCTCTAAGTCATTCCGATTCAAAGAATATTCGTTTTGAAAAGACGTCATTTCCAAATCAAATTCGTTACAAATTGGCGTGTGTCATTTAAAGTGGTTTAATTTTATTTGGTCTGTCCTCAAATCAACTTGAAGTCTCGTATGATTTCATATATCTGATCTTATTAGGGAAAATGTTTTTCTTCCCTCAAAATATTATACGACTCCAATGACTTACAGCTTCTTAGAAATAAAGGTTTTTCAATCAACGAAAAAACGGGGAAGGTTATCAATATGACTGTTTTTTTTTGTTTATAAGATAAAAAGCGAACAAGCACACGACTCTCCTGATGGTAAGAGACAACGGTGGCCTATAGATATCATACCTATGGCCCGGGTTGTTAGACCTTTTGTGCATGTCTACCGGCTTCTCTCCCCTTCTAGCCGAAATAGGGCAATATCAGTATAGCATCAGAAATAGTGTGGTGGATCCCCCAGAAAGTAGCTGCTGCACAGCGCTCTACCACCAGTTCTCATGTTGAGAATGACTCAGTTAACCAATGTTCTCCTCTTACGAGCTGCCATGCCCGGATCAACACGGGGCTTTTGTTTGTTACCTCTAAACTTTCGACTTGGTGAACCGATGTTAATGTTTTTTTTTGCATTTTAAAGGTGGTTCCTTTTGGCATACCTCATACACCAATGATGATATAATTGTTTTTTTTAATGTTTTTACAGCATTTTCATTATTTACCACAAAGTGTCGTATTTTTTGCGCGTATCTTTGTATGTTATAACCTTAATTACTTGTTTCTATGAACGTGATGGGATTTGCAGAAACAAGACTGCGGTTCTTAGATCCACTTTTAGTCTTAACATATCATGTTAATAATTACTTTCTTAATTTGTTTCTCAACTCAAACAAATACATAGCCCGGTGTTGGTCTGAGATGTCTAAGACTAACTCTCATCTTGTTAGGCAGCTCGTAAGAAGAGGGCATAGGTTAAATAGGTTATTATCAACAAAATCCAACGATGGTTAGCTGTGCAGCAATTTTCCCTAATGACTCTCACACCTCTCTGGTAGGGTAGCTGGTAAACTTGCACAATACCCCGGCCACAACTCCGTGTCGCATCGTCATCATCTATGGTATATGTGACCACATTTTTACCACCAGGAGAATGTTTTCGTTTCGCTGTCTTATCCTATAAAAAAAAAAACAATAAAAAAGTCAATATCTGTCATGACGTGTAAGTGTAGCTCCTTTGTCAGTTCCTTTCCCGCACGCGTCATGAAAACACAATATATCATGCGTACCATATTCATTTTCTCTATATTTAATACGTGTTTTGGCGTTAAATAAACGCTCCGGTATATCACGGTTTGTAGATAAATTACGTTGTACAGAAACGTTATTTCTTTAGGGGGAAATATTTATTCGGCTCGTTTCTTGCAACTTTGTATGAAATTTTTCCCAATTACCCCCGTTATTTGCTTCATGTTCCGGCGTGAATTATGTAATAACATCGTTTAAGGGAAAAATATTGAGAGTCTCGTTATAAATTATTTTTGTACCAATTAAAAACACTGCCCGGTTGCTTATTTGTCTATGATATACTCTCACCAAGTAAGCGGTAAGTAACAGCAAAGATAATCACATTTTAAACAACTTCATATTCTGAGAATATATCGATCGACTACTCGTTGCCGTTACCGTTGTCTAAATATTATCTTATATAATCTAATAGCGACACCTATTGGTCAGCCCTGGTCGTTAGTAGCATAGGAACCCCTATAAATATTTGTTTTGTTATGAATTTTAGTATTTGTTGTTATAATGGCACCAGAAATACATCATCCGTTAAAATTTCAACTAACTGTCTTTCTATCACGGTACTTGAGATTCAGCATTGCGACAGATACATAGATGGCTGGAGTCTTAGTAATTCGGTACCGTTTTTACCCCTTTAATTAGGGTACGGAACCTTAAATTTTTTTTTTAAATATACTTACGGAGAAAATAATTAAAGAGATATGTAACTCTGCTCTACCTGGCAGCTCGAAAAAGACTGTTACTTAGATTCTGTATATTTGCACATTAGTTGTAACACCTCAGCCACAGACAGTGACGCACCTACAATATCGATGGTGTGTATAGGCTAAGGGCCTTTCACCATGTGTGAGTAAAATTAAAAGTAAGCTAATCGCTCAGTAAACTCATGAGTAAATGCAGAAAGCAATTTCACAAAGTCGGAGTAACGTAAACCAATATACTTGATAGTTTTATCTGTCAAGTAGTACTAATCAATCAGTGGTTAATTGATACTTTAGTCAGACTTGGTGAAAAAGGCCCTAAGATTGTCTCTTGATATCAGGAGCTTAGTTCACTTTGGTTATCATGGTCTATATAAGACACAAGTCCTGTGCTAATCTTCTAGGATGGGCAACGTTGCTTTTACACACACACTCGTTCAGGATTTTCACCAGAGTTCAACCAGGTTAAGATTGGTTTAAACGCTTGTAACAATCGTTTGATATGGAGATACAGGATACGAACGTTAGTTTTAATTGTTGTTTGCTGGGCCGAGGTCGACCAGGGAGTTCATCATTTTAGACCGTATAAATGAAGCATTATTAACCGGGATGAGATTGCTAACTAATTATATATATATATATATATATATATATATATATGAAGTGTTTGTTTTAATATCAAATTTTTGGACTACATTCGACTGTGGGGTCCATATAATTAAAGGCGTAAATGATACCGATAAGCCAAGTTAGGATTGGCTAACCATCCCATTCAAGTTATTTATATAGATGCACAAAATGTTATAGTTAATTTTAATTGGAGTGTAAATCTATCAATCATCAATCCAGAATTTGAAACCGCAGCTAAATAAAGCTCAATTAGCCAGGACAAGATTGGCTAATCGTCCCACGACACTCGTTTCATGTGATTATTCAAAATACAAGCTTTCGTTTTAATCAATGTCGAATTTTGGGCCACGGTCGCCCAGGCAGTCCATGAAAGTTTGAGACATCAGTAAAGAAAGCATAAATAGTGAGTATAAGTTTCGCTAACCGTCCTAGGATTTTTTTATAATATAATTATATACGTATAAATATAGTTCCATTCTAATTCTAATAAAGAATTTGAAACTGCAGTTAATGAAGCACAAGTAGCCAGGATAAGACTGGCTAACCGTCCTATGACAACCTAGTCCTATGTCATAGCTAGTTTCGATTGGTATTGTATTTTAAACTATCGTATACCAGAAATTCATCGGAATATGAGACCGCAACTAAATGAAGCTCAATTAGCCAGGACAAGATTGGCTAATCATCCCACGACACTCTTTACATGTGATTATTCAAAATACAAGCTTTCGTTTTAATCAATGTCGAATTTTGGGCCACGGTCGCCCAGGCAGTCCATCAAAATTTGAGACCGCAGTAAATAAAGCACAATTAGCCAGGATAAGATTGGCTAACCGGCTCGCGACAGCGGTTTGATATGGGTACGCAGGATACGAGCGTGTATTAATCATACTCGCAATATCAATTTATTATTCCCGACGCAATCGTTTAGAGCGTACCCAAGTGTCACTATCATAATACCAACAATACACCTGATAAATCCGCTACGCTTGCGGTTGGATGATGTGTATCTGTTAGTTCATTTCAATTTTAACTCTAGTTATCATCGCATAGGCAAAGTATAGTGTATATGCACTAGTAGGCAAGTATTTTGGAATCAATACTCTTGACACTGTCCACTTGATAGTCTCTGCCTTCTCCTCCGGGGCCTTGACGTGAAGATGTTATCACCGTATCATAACCAAATTCCAATTTAAAAAAACTTGCTAGTTTGTTCTACTCAAATCTCAGCAAAACTACAAAAATACAAGTACTAAGTTTTTTTTAGATGTGTAAACGAAAGTAATAGACTCGATAAAGCAAGACACACAATTTTCTCTCTTAAATATTTCAAATCGCCTCTGTGGTGTAACGGCACGGCTGTTGTCTGTTAACACCCTTAACCGCGTAGGGTCCTGGGTTCAATTCCCAGGTCGGGCAACTTTTCTGAAATGTTATTCAGATTATTCTGGGTAAGCGTTACATTGCCCGGGATTGGAATGTGCCCCAAGTGGCGATAAGTTTGCCGCCTATCACATCTTAGAACCTAGTACCTTGGCTAATCGTGGGTGTTCTAGTATACCTACTGGACTTACCAGTCGTGGATATACTAATACACCTCTGCCAACCCCCTCAGTGATAATAGGCGTGAAGGTACTTCTTCTATTTATACTTCTAAATTTTTCAATATATTTTTATCTACTTTCGACCATTCCCTGTAAAGATCCAGTGTAAAAATTCTTGTTCTTTTTCATTCTTTGATACAATAAGTCCTATAACAAAAACATTATTACACATATCACATATAAAAGGTTTGTACGACGGGTAATAAAACTACTCTTAAGAATTTTTATCAGCTACATATTCAGCAATCTTATAAAAATGTGTTTTGTATAATTTAGATTTGCCTTTTTAAATTTAAGTACCTCTATGTAGATCTTTTGTAAGACTATGTTCATTGTCAGTCGAAATGAAATTGCTGATGTAGATTTACTCCGAGTTACAAGTTTTGCCATGTCCATTGTTCGTGGACCGAATATAGAGAAGCTTCGTCATGTTATAAACAAGTCCGACTTCAGACTTGGGCTACTTGTTGAACAAACTTCCACGAAGTTTTTACATTCCCCACATACTTCAGAGAGACCTTCGTGAAGTTTAAAGTTTTAGGGCCAACCAAGATATTTGGGAAATGATAATAATTTAAGTACATTTTTGTTGCGAGTAACTGAAGAAAATTCTGAAACTAACTTTTTTCTGACTTCCACGAGAACCGGCGTCTCCAAGTGTACACCAGATTTGGTAATGATCGACCTGTAGGCTGAAGCAACATAAACACATTTTAACAGTTATAATATTTACTAGCAAACCGTCTCGGCTTTGCTTTGAATGTAAACCCTCTTGAATCACTCTGTTTATAAAAAAAAACCCGGCCAAGTGCGAGTAGAACTCGCGCACGAAGGTTTCCGTACCACCTATAAAAACAGCAAAAAAACGCGTTCGTTGTAGCTACGTTTGGAGCAACGTTACTAGCTTACGTTTTTTTTCTGTTTTTAATATTTGCTGTTATAGCGGCAATAGAAATACATAATTTGTAAAAATATGAGATACCGCCTGGTGACAGACAGACTTCTTTCTTCGTTCTTCCATTCCGGTAACTTAAGTTCGAACCCCGCCATGAGTTTTTCTAACTTAAGTACATTTTCGGAGTGCTCTCGGTGGAGGAAAAGATAGTGATCTAATATCTTGGCTATTCGTGGATGCATATGTACCTTTGCCTACCGATTCGGGTACTTGGGCGTGACGATGTTTTTTTTTATTAACTTAATGAAGATAATGTTGCTAAGATTCATTTGCAGACAAAAGCTAGAACTAAACCTACAAGGTCGGCGGATTGAATCAGATTGTAGGTGTAATGGACGCCAGTGCTAATGTCATTAGTGACCCGTGACCTATTTTTTATGTAGCGACATTAGGGACATTTTTGTTAACGAAATTTCTAGAAGCTTTTCGAGCTGATGCGGTATTGGCTAATGTTTTAATTTTTTTCTTATTCCACATCAATCATCGTCAATAATCGTTGGTTTTTGAAAAGAGGGATAGCGTACACCCAATACCACCGACCAACCACGAGGCTCGGGTTCGATTCCCTACGGGAGCAGGTGTTTGTGTAGTATATTTCCGGATCTGTATGTTTAATAAAATTATTTTGTAATTTATTTAAGTATTTCTACGTATCGTTGACTAGCACCCATAAGGGACATTTTTGCGAACGATTTTTCTATTAGCTTTTCGAGTTGATGCCATATTGCCGTAAGGTGTTAATTATGTCTATACATTTTGTCTCATGATTTTCTTTTATCGATTTAATATCTCATCATTGGTCTCCATTTGGCGTGTATGTTTTTTTATGTTAAATCACTTATAAATTCGAACTGAGTTGTCCGATTTTGATAATCCAATTTTTATTATATAGACTCATACCACCACTACCCGATTCAATGTAAATTGTATGGCAATTGGTGCTCAAACGTTGGTGGTGGTGGTTGGTTGGTTTTTTGGTGCTTTTTGAATTAATTATACATAAAAGATAAAATGAGTGGTTGGTGTGTGAACGCACAGGCCCTAAAAACCCTTTTTAATGAAAAACACATGTGCTTGAAGCGAACGAATATGTACTTAAAAACCTTCCCCTTGAATCACTCTATACAAATAAATAAAATTGGAATGTCTGTATGTAATATTAAAATAACCGCTTTTAACTAAATGTATATTATGTATGTTTACAAGGTACATACCAAAACAGCATTTTTTAGAATTTTTGTCTATCTGCCTATCCGTCTGTCTGTATGTCCGTCCGACGGTCCGTCTGGCTAATTTTTAAAACCACTACACAGATATTGACAGGACTTTCACTAAAGAACTGACTGACTGACTGAAGAACGGCTTAGGCTAATTTTATTTTAGTAATGTAAAAAATAAAATAATTATATTCGGCTCGGCGAACCTTGATCCCTATGACACTGACAGTTATTCCAAAGACACGACCTTGTAGTGGCGTCACC
>DVZL01008896.1:0-10032 GCA_018236625.1 Lasaia peninsularis | reverse complement strand
TAAGGCGGTGGATCCCTACCCGGGCGAGTTGCTGCACAGCACTCTACCACCAGTGGTCATGTTGATAGTAACCCAGTCAACCTATGCTCGTCCCTTACGAGCTGCCTGGTAGGAAGTCAGTTGGTCTATTCTACATAGAAGACCCGGACCAACACGGGGAAATTCAAATTCTCCTAAAGAAATTACTATAGTACATCTATTTATTTCAACTACCCAGAATAGAATAGAATAACTCTTTATTGTGCACCAAAAAATACATTATAGACGAAAATAGTCAATAAAACTTAGAGACTAATGAAAATGATATATTAAGGTGGCCTTATCGCGAAGCCAGCGATCTCTTCCAGGCAACCTTATGGTATGGGACAAAAGTCAACGAAATATTGTGCAAAGAGCACCTTAACACATATCAATAAACATAAAAATAAACTCTAACACGATGCTGGTAAATTAAATAAAAATTAAAAAGTATAAATAATAAAGAAATAAATTTGTATATTATTGTATTGTATTAAAATAAAATTGAAAAACATAAAATCTACCTAATTGTAATCTCTTACAAGGCGATAAATGATAATAGGTAGATGTAAAACAGCAGTACTCTTGTATGAGGATAAAAGGGATATTTAAAAATAATAATAATTATTATTGATATATCAACTTATTTCTTTATTTAATTATAATTATTTTGTCATTCATTTTCAAAACATTTCGAACACATTCGAAATCGAACATGTTTTTCTGGCTTTAATTGCCAGTGTTAAGGTTTGCATTCAATAAAACCTTCACAGTAAGAAACTGCTATGCTCCTAGTTATAATCACGGTGTTACTAAACAGCTGTTTAGTAGGAAACCAATTGGCTACACTAAATGGAGCTTAGGATGAATCTTGGTGTAATAAAGAATTATATTTTATATTCACGTCACATATTTTGCACTATATTATTAGAGTAATATTTTACGCTAATGAATTATGTGAAACAGGAGCATAATCCGACCTAGCCATAATCTGCTTAAACGTCACCAAGTGAGTTATTTATTCATATATTGTAAGCCTGTCCTAAAACCATTAATAGCAACACGTTACTCAACTAATAAATAACAAAAACACTTCCTAAGTCAATAAGATTGACATCCGCCTTTCTCGTTTTTACATTTATGACGGATTTACATACTCATACATATGACTGAGTCGCCAGAACATATTTTCAGTATTATGTTGTTTGAGCTAATAAATCAGGATTTTTACTTAGATGTACATAACAATATCTTGAGTGTCGGTCAGTGACGAACCTATCATCTGCTAGTATTATTATTAGTAATTTAAATTGTCGGAGTATTCCTACGTTACAATCAAAACAATACAACAAAAAATTCAAAATAAATCGGTACAACTTCACCACCTATTTTTTCAGCAATAACGGTGCTTGTCATTGTCGTGTTGGGTGCTGAAAGTAGGTATATCCTGTCTGTTTAAGTGCGACTCGCAATTGACGAATTTTTTCTATTCCTGAAACTCTTTTCATCAGGAATAGAAAAAATACGTCAATTGCGATTCGCACTCGTGCACGAAGGGTTTCGTACCATTATCTGTAAAAACGGCAGAAAAATGGCGTTGAACGAAAAATGGCAGAAAAATTGTTGTAGAAGCACAAAGTGATAGATAGACGGACGGGCACGGAACCCTATAATTAATTATAGGGTTTCGTTTTTTACGCATTGGATATGGTTAATGGTACCCTAAAACCCAAATAGAAATTATTAATAATTATTATTTGAATTTGAATTTAGGAACACCAAGAGCTAATAATAATAAGATTTAATATTTGATCTTCAAATAGAAATTAATTTTTAATTGAACATTAGGTACGGATTTTTACAAAAAACATTTTTACAAAAAATAATAGTAGCTTTTTATGTTTCTTTAAAGATTGGAGCTTTTATTAAGTTTACAAAAAATAACCAAAAGCTGAACAATCAAGTTCTAGCAACACTATTTATCTTTACTTCGTAAATATATTAAACGGAAACCTCATCGACTTCTGAGACGGTATCCTTGAGAAAACATATCAAAAACTAACATTGAAAGAAACTGATTGGCCAAAGTAGGACTTCGCAAGTTTTTCATAGTCAGACAATAATAATCATATAGTCATTAATATAAATATATTATACCTAGTCATAAAAAAAACTCATGCCCGTATTGGAAATTACAATTTACAATAAATAATGACCACCACCATATGAAGATTTAGCAGATAAGTTTTTAGGTAAACTCTTTAAAGAGTTTAGCATAGCCACAAGGTTTTCGGTTGTAAGTTTCGCTTTGTAATCAAAGTGAACCATAAAACATTTCTAATACACGGTTTTTGTTTTACAAGATCTATTAGTCGTAAAGGGGGAATGAAGGGCTCATTATGGCTTACGCCCTAACACGGAAACGTTACCTACGCATTGTTCCTAACAATTGTTTTCCCATTTTAAAGCGGTGTTCCCGGCGGCCGTCGCTCCAGCTCCCGCGGATGACCGCCGGCGACCGTACGTCGACCCCGCTCCCGCCCAACTGCGCGTAATCGCGTGCTTTCACGCCACCTTCATTCTAAATTCTTTTTTTTTTCAAATTGCCAGTATTAAATTGTTTCGTAATTAAATACTGGCATGTAAAGAAAAATATTAAACAGGCCTAGTTAAAAGTCACACAAAAAAACTAAACTTATCAGAATAGGTAACGCACGTGGTTTTCCCACAGTTTCTGACCTTAGATTTTTAAAAAAGGGTTTAAGAAAAAATGTACACAGATAATTTTGTCAAACGTAATTCCTGGTGGTAACAAATAAAATAAGTTGTCAGATTGAAATATAATGACGCGCACTGACTTTGAAGTGACAAGTACAAATAAGGCGGTGGTGTTCATGTGGTGAGTCTATGTAGGATTTTACGAGGATATAACTAGGCAGCAGTAAATTAATACTTTGAATGTCAGTCACTGCTACTGTAATATATCCCACTGATAGGTTAGCTGTAAACTTAGTCATATATTAAACACCCTATCTGAGATTAACGCACTATTAGTCCTTGGTGTTTATAACTGTTTAATTATAACGTACTATTAGGAAACTTGAATGCCTTTCGATCTCGTAAAAAAACATCACACGAGACTGCAACTTAAAACCTCACTCATTCAAAGTGATCTTTAAGGAATCTACTCACTCTTACTTGAAAATGCCATAGTGATATTTTTCCGGAGATCTTACTATAAATAATGCTACATTTTTGTAACCAAAGACAATGTCCTGTGTTTCGGGTACGTCGCTCCTTGGCCGTGGTCCAATACCAAAATGTAGGTGGCAATTCATCATACAAACATTTCAACTGACAAAACAAACAATGACAGTAATTCCCGATAGTTCTAACAAAAAAATAAATATTAAGTTTATTGAGTGAATATGTTATTTAAAAACGTGGTAGCTTGGGTGGTTTGGTGGTGGCTTCTGCTAAGGGCGGTTTGATGTTTAAAACGTCTATAAGTATTTTAGTCTTTGTAGTATTTATGTTTAGGAATCCAGCGGAAATTCGTTGACATCTATTAATATTACATATAGTTAAGAAATTTAATAAAACATTCACCAGTTTTGAATTTTATCACGAAGTATACATAGTATACATTTCACCAGGTCTTTACTCCATGTACTGCTAAGCTATACTCGTATAATTATTTAATTAATATGTGAAATTGCTGTAAGCTATTTTATGTATTGTATATATAATATTTATTAATAATTTTATATATTGTAATGTATTATTAGTCATAGCATCAACATTTGAAAATATCATCTTGTTCTTATTAACGTCGGTACAAATTTTCTAGCAGTAGTAGTAGATAAAGTTGGTAGGTAACTACTTATCTGGGGACCAACAAGTCACATACACCTGAGTTGTATTGAAAAACAATTGTGAGAGTTTCAGTACGTAATATTGTATGGCTATGTTTGGATGAGGGGCAAAACAAATTATAATAACGACCAATCTTCTTGGTGTTTCTTTTTTCGTAATTTAAACACTTTTTTTTTTGTTGTCAGTGGCTTAATGGCATAGTCTAGTTGACTAGTAAAAGTAAAAAAAATATATTTATTCCAGACTTTTTTACATAATTTTATAAAATGTCACAAAACAAAAGTTAGGTGTCATAATCAAGGAATAAAGAAATACGGTTCAGTCAATTTCAAAATCTATTATCAGTTGTTTCATGACTGACATTTTTAGAATAAAAATTAGATTTAGGGTTAATACTCGTAACATTTGTTAGATATAAATTAATTAGTTTAATACATATTATACCTATGTGTTACATTAATATATGAATAGACAGACGGAAAAGTGTGTAATTCTGACGCAATATATGTATGTCTTGCGTGATGTAATATTTTTATACCACCTTTGCACATTTTGTCAAAAACAAATGATTAAAGTTTCAATTAATAAACCTGTTTGACAGTTCTTGTGAATAAGGAACTCGGTGTCTTTCCTTGAATATTCTTCTCTCTTTACAAATTAACCGAAAACTTCAGACGTTCCAAATCATTGAGAATTTTGGATTTTAAAAAAACTATACAAATACCCTCTATTAGTGGTTTTGTGTTCTTAACAATCGCTTTTGTGGTCGAGCGCAGTCGTTGTACGACTTTGACGCACGAGATCCCGGTTTCGTTTCCCGGGTAGAGGATATTAGCTGTATTATGAGTTCTTTCTCTTTATTTGAAAAACATACTGGAATTAGATTTGTATACAATAGGCGATGGACTTGACAGCTGTCACTTTACGGATACTAGTAGCGTCGGCTAATCGTCTGTGCTTGCGAATGTACCTCTGCGTGAAGATATTTCAAGATTAAATGAATACATCCATATTATGTTGTACCGTGTACCAGTAGACGTTAAATCAGACAGTAAATCGTCAACTCGGCCAATGTATACAAGGTACATCAAATGTGCCCGTGTAGGTTCACAGAAGCATTTAAATAAAAAGAATCTGGGTGACCGTTTCTTGGAATTATATTTACTTATGACTATGCAGATTATTTAATGATGAAATATGAATATTATAAAGAGAGAGAAAATAAAAGAAACAATCGAAACCGAGATTTGGACCCGGATTTCCTGCGTTGTAAAGCGCCCCATTTCCCGACCGAGCTATTCTAACTTCGTAAATAGTGGAAAAATTTAGCTTCTTATTTTAATAATATTATGGGAGGTTTTAATTCAATAAAAACACGATTAATAAATAAATACTAAGTATAGTCGATTTATCGCCACCGAAACCAACTAGATAAAAAATTCAAGAAAATGGTACTAGCACTTTCGAGACCGTTGATATACATATATTCCAACTATATACAAGAATTGCTCGTTTAAAGGTATAAGATTAGACAGACGGTATTTAGAGTATACGAAAAATAAACAAACATTTATACATACATATTTATTAACTATACACAACAATAAGCAGATATATAGTTATCCACATTTATACACATAAAGTAAAATATTTACGACAGAAAAAGGCACACAAACATGACGTACCGTTAACATCTTTCGCGTATATTATTGGTGATATTTGTCATTTAAACTTATACTACTAGCTGTACAGTCGTGGAGTACAGACTAGTTCTGATAATGCTTCGGTTGCGAAGCGAAGTGTCTTGCTCAATCGAGTCACATTATACTACTGTTTTTGGCGGGAGTTTGCAAAATGATAGTTGTATTCTTGTTTAAGCATTCCCCCGTGGTGGTTCGGGTCCACCAACTGCCTTCCTACCAGGTATCTCGTAAGAGGCGAGCATGGGTTAAATACCCATTCACTACCATCATGGCCACTGGTGGTAGAGTGCTGTGTAGCAACTCGCCCGGGTAGGAATCCACCGCCTTACTTATTTCTGCCGCCACAATGACATTTTCGTGTTCCGGTCCGGAGGGTAGGGTAGCCGGTAGACTCGCACATAAGGTCTAATAGCCCGACCACAGAGTAGCGGCGCACCTACAACATCTATAGTGTCTATAGGCCACGGTTGTCTCTTACCATCAGGAGACCCGTGTGCCTGCTCGCTGTCTTAAAACATTTAAAAAAATCCGAAAATCCGTCTGATTCTAACAATTATCTCTAAACATACGATAGAGTTTAGTTATTATCTCTAAATTTGAAAGTTTTGTAGGATTAATAAAAGCTTTGTGGATTAATTGTTGTAGAGAGCTTATGACTCTACCACGTATATTTCTAACCATCAAGAAAGCTATATTCTTATCTCTTTCTATGACATTAACTAAAATTAAATCAACTAACAACTTAAGTATAGTACGTAAGGCACGAAGATTATTAATTATTAAAGTGTTGGTTATAACAATAAATAAATTTAACATAAATAACTCTTAATGCCATACAAACTTTTATAATTTTAAGCTATAATATGTATCACAACATTCTAGCAGAGATCGTCTAGTTTAAAACTGAACGTCTTTCCGCTGTAATTACACAGTAATACTTGGAAACCAAATATTTTAAAAAATATTTAGTCAAATATTTATAAATATAGAAGCATGACTAAATTTTTCATTGATATTCCCTTAAAACAACTTATGAATATTTTAAAACTTCGATTTTCGAAATAAGTATATATTCTCTATATTTACAGATAACCTTACATGCGTCACTTTAATGGCAATGCCTTTTCGCAACCATTATTGATATAGTCTTTTTCTCTTTTCAAGTTATACCTTAAATTCTATACGTTCTAAAATCAATCAACTGGTTTGAGGAGATTCAAATCTGGCCTTAGTACTAATCAGCTTTTTATAGGATATATAGTAGCAGCCTATTGCACAGAACTATTCCTGGTAGTTGTAGTGCTGCAGCAACAGTACCATCACCGCCCAGCACTGGTGGTGAGTGATGTAAAGTAAGCTCACCACATAGCATGATGATGACATTAAAACTTAGAATTACATATTAATCAAAAATGATTTTGCAATTACCCTGCTTTGATTTATTTAAAGTCAGGATAAATCTTTATCAATGTAAGGATTATTAGGATCCAATCTCGCTCATCACTAGACGAATCAGTCTCGATTTAGCTGTCTTGACAAAACAAGTGCTTGGGAACAGTTCCAGTCTACCACTGGTCCAATTGGTACCTCATAACCCTGAGCTCTCCTACCGTTCAACGACGTTAATCAGTACTACGTGTTCCCCTCTCATCATCAGCTGTGGTATATGACGGGTGCACTCTAGTATCCCATGACCTAGCGGCGTCTCTGTCACTTCGGGTACTGGGGAAATTGTAGCTGCTGTACCCTTTGGGACTGGTTCACCTGCAAATGGCATACGAATTTTAATTATAATTAAAAAAAACACCTACAAGTAAAGAAAATTCAATAAAAATAGATCTACAAGTTTTGCCACAATGCGGCATAAAAATAAGAAAAATCATTTAGACCATAGAATCAGTTCCTGTGACGTGTCAATATACAAATATCTTCACGTCAAATCCCTTGAAGTGTACGCAGAGAGAATCGAGTGTTAAGTTTCACTAGTTTTACATACTTGCCTAGTCCTTGGCACCGTCCTCGACGTGTCAAACATTTTTAAGTGTATCTCCGGATCTAAACGTGACCACTCATTGAGAACATAAAGCCACAATAACTGCAATAAACAATAACAATACCTAGTTTGTCGTACAAAATTTGTTAAAGAATAACGTGGGTACCTAGTCCTGGTGGCATTTTCCTTTTCTTTAGAGGTTTCCTCTTCCAGACTTCCAGAACGTCGGTGAGCGCGAGGTTCCACTGTTTGTCGAAGGCCACCAAGGTCGCGTACAATACGCCTCTGACCCCTTTTTCATTGCGAGTTATTACCTAAAACAATCCAAATAATACAACTGCAGAAGCTGAATTAACCTTACGTTATACCTAAACCCTACACACTGTACAAGTTACACCTATACCTGTTCTTGTACTGTGGGTATACCTACTGTACAGTATAGGTTAGCTACATCGTACAGTCGTAGATTAGGTTTCATGGAAGGTTCTCATTGACTGATAATGATACATTATAAAGTAGATTTTGGGTTGAACTCCTAATCTACAGAAAATAAACACAAACACACAATCTATAGAAATAAATAACTATCGTCACGCCCATAACACCGAAAAGGTAGGCAGAGGTATATATGCACCCACGATTAGTAGATAACATTAAGTCCCATAATGTGACAGATGATAAGTCTGTCGCCATATCGAGTACAAATTTTTCACTTTAAGAGCACTTGGAAAATGTACTTAAGTTAGAATGAACATATTCATACATGGCGGGATTCGAACCTGGTCTACTAAAATGGAAGTCCCTAGCGCGTACCACTAGGTCTGTAGTAGCCCGTAGAACTTTTCTGTATTAACTGTATGGTCAGTTATAAAATTTACTTTCTAGTTATACAGAAAATTTTGTATCTGATAAATACTCAGCTGTTTTACGACTTCATGGTATGCATCAAACTGTATATGATTGCATAGACTAATAGAGTGTTTCCTTTGTTCCAGGCCATTCAGCGACAAGTTACCCACCAAATGTGTTCAAACGTAACCCAGCCTTCCAGATGTACAAAAAATTTTGTAATAAAGGTACGTACTTTAAACTTTGTTACCCCCATTTCCGATCAATAAAATATATCATTCTCCCTGTGTAGAATAGATCATCTGCCTTCCTACCACATAGGTCGTAAGAGGTGAGAGTAGGGTATGAGTCACTTCCAACACTGGTGGCAGAGTGCTGTGCAGTAACTCGTTCGGGTAGGGTCCACTGCTTTACTTATTCCTGTAGCCATAGTGACATTGTTGTATACCGATCCGGAAGGTAGCCGTAGCCGGTAGGGTAGCCGGAAGACTTGCACATACAGCCTAACAGAGCGACCACAGATAGTGACGCACTTACATCTATCATGTCTGTAGACCACGGTTGTCTCTTACCATCAGGAAATCAGTGTGCTTGTTCGCTGTCTTTCCCATGAAAAAAGCCCACATCTGTGTCTTTGCTTGCACTAAACCTTTGAAAATATTGTTATCGAAGAATTCTTAAAAAAGATATATTATAAATAAGATATAAAAGTCGTATCAAAATAGCTCCAGCAGACGTATCTAAATGCACATAAAACCACTAAAAATACGAATATAAAAATAATTCCAAGGTACAAAAGTGTGCCAGTAATTTGGCCTAATTGATTTTTTTTGTGTAATATCTTAAATACAAATAAA
The DNA here is from genome assembly GCA_018236625.1 of Lasaia peninsularis. NCBI lineage: Eukaryota > Metazoa > Arthropoda > Insecta > Lepidoptera > Riodinidae > Lasaia > Lasaia peninsularis. The sequence continues at coordinate 736 of DVZL01008896.1, read as the reverse complement.
ACAATACATTTCTCTTATCAGCAGAGGAGTAGAGTTCTTCTTACTAATACAAAAACACAGGTCTTACTCGGCTTAAAAGTTGTTAACACATTTTGGGCAAAGCCAATTTAAAAAAAAATCTATACACCTTTTCCTTTAAAACAATATTTTATTTTATTGAATTGCAGTAACAGACTAACACTGGACGATGTGTAGAATTAATTAAAATTATTTGTCTTTAGTTTTACAAGGCCTGATGACAGTGTAAATATTGAAACCGATTGGCTAAAGTATAATTTAATAATAAAATATTGTGGAATAGTACAAGTGCGTGTTTTAAAGGAAAAGTGTATATATAATGAAATTACACCAAATGCCAACGATGGAAAGTATACATTCTAAAAAAAGTCTATATTTTCTCTTCATAACGTTTTTTTTTATTTACAACACAGATGCGAAAATTTCCATTGGTTTATGACATGATTCTGGGACATATTAAAGAAATTTAATTAAATTGAATATCCCTCGTATTTCCTGGAATAGCATTAGCATAGAGCCTTCGCAGTGGGTTATATTACGACGCATTAAATACGTGATTCCTGTGCCAATGGTCCTTAAACAGATCACCAATACAGAGCCTGTGCTGCATTTTTCCTCACTGATTTTTAAACCATCTATACAAAAAAAAAAAAAAGTACCTTCACGCCTATTATCCCCGAAGAGGTAGGCAGAGGTGTGCTAGTATATCCACGACTCG
>DVZL01008895.1:0-10032 GCA_018236625.1 Lasaia peninsularis | reverse complement strand
TGTGTTCTAGTATATCTACTGGACTTACGAGTCGTGGATATACTAGCACACCTCTGCCTACCTCTTCGGGTATAATAGGCGTGAAGGTACTTTACAACTTATGCAAGAACTTCAGTTACATGTTATACGAGCAGAGTTTTAAAATGTCAAACAAGTATTTTTCAGAATTTTCGACGGAAATTAGTTCCTATTTTGTCATTATTTTAGTAATTCATACCACATTGACCGGCTCATTTGCTCAGTAGAGCACGACTCTAACAAACTATTCGGTTCCCAAACCGGTGCGTTTCTTTTAGGCAATACTAGCAAAAGAAACCAGTTATAGGTTTATGTTCGTAATTAATTCTTCTCTTTTGTGCTCACCCTAAATAAGATCTGTCATAAACTAGGAACATAGTAATAAAAGTTATTATCAAATTAAAGTTAAATAAGGTATTATTATATCGTTTAATATGAAAATTATTTATTTGCTGAATATGTGTGTTTAAAATTTGTTATAAAAACAAGAGTTTTTAATTATACTAACATATTGTACCACAATGTGGTATGCAAATATTTTAACACATCATTTATATTTATATACTCATGTTATTTAATAACATTAATTTACCATAAATTACTACCGTTTCCAAACCTAGCCAGTCAGGATAAAAAACGGAGAAATAAATTCCCCGGCAATAACGACTTCTTTTAAAAAATAAACCAAATTAAAAAAATAGTCAATTAAAACATTAATGCACATTATCTGTAAATTTTAAATTTTGAACTAACGACCGCGCGAAAAAAATATCGAGATAGTAGAAAAATAATTTGGGTGGTGAACGCATTTCCGAACGTGAAAAGAAGGTCAGATGTTCCGTTGTCTGATATGCTTTCAACTTCAGTTTTTATTTTTGTTTCCGAACGAAATTCACAAAATGCAAAGGTGCTTGAAAGGTGGTATTTTTAAACCCCGTTATAAATTAAACTTATAAATGTACAGGCACATGCAACGCAATCATAAAATGGCAAATGGGAATTCGTTCGACTTTCATAGGGAAAAGTAGTAGCTGTCATATTAATTGTCTATGCATACCATGAAGCTAATATAATAGCTGCAGATCTCTAGCATAGATAATACACTATATATCTCTAGTATGTATTATTCTACTGTTTGGCTTTGGCAGATTACATAAATAATAATATAACCGTTGTTGCTAACTGTGTAAACTGGCTAATAATATTTCTATGTGTTTTACGATAAATCTGACATCGAAAATAATTTGAGTAAGCATTATTTATAAAGTAATTAAAGTCAAATTTTATAAATCTATGTCTCAATATTCTATTAAAAGAATATTGTTCACATCCTTGACACAAAAACTTATCTAATATCAATATTTAATTGCGTATGCTCAGATGTCTTCATATCGATCTTGAATAAACTTTTGTTTAACAACTTTATTGATAAAAAATATGCTATTTTAATTTCATAAATGTTTTTAGTATAAAATATTCGACTATTGCACACTTATTAATATCGAAGCATTAATCACATAAAACATGTTAATTTCATATCGTTTCTTTAATAATCATTGCAACATCCATTGTGAGAACTCCAACACAGTGAACAGATGTATTGCAGTGACGAAACTTGAATAAGATAGCTAACAAGCACACAGCTCACCTGATGGTAAGAGACAACAGCGGCCAAGAGAAACCATAGATATTGTAGGTGCGTCACTGTTTGGTGGCCGGGGTTTTAGACCTTAATATGTGCAAGTTTACCGGCTACCCTACTTTCCGGACCGAAACACAAAAAAATCGTTATGGCGGCAGGAATAGGTAAGGCGGTGGATCCCTACCCGGGCGAGTTGCTGCACTGCATAGCACCACCTTATCATGTTGGGAATGACCTTGTTAACCTATGCTTGCCTCTTTCAAGCTACCGCCATCTTGTCTTGTCGGGAATGACCTTGTTAACCTATGCTTGCTCGTAGAGCTGCCTGGTAAGAAAGACAAATAGCCTACACAGAAGATACGGACGGGCCAAATATCATTAATAGAATTAGGCGCTACTTTGTTGAAATCCATATTTAAACAAGAATTTAATTATTATTTAGCGAACTAATAATGTAAAAGTAAAATAATAATAAGTCGATTAAGTAAGACACAAAATTTACGCTCAAAATACATTTAGATTTGCAATCGTAATATCTTCAGCGGAACTATTCGCCTCTGTAGTGTAACGGTACGGATGTCGCCTGTTAAAAGACCGTTAGCCGCGTAAGGTCCCGGATTCTATTTCCAGGTCGTGCAACTAATCTTGAATGTTTTTCAGATTATTCTTAGTGAGCATTACATTGCTCGGGATTGGCGTGTGCCCGGAGTGGCGATAGGCTTGCCACCTATCACATCAGGGCCCTAGTACCTTGGCTAATCGTGAATGTGTGCTAGTATATCTACTATGGACTCACGAGTCGTGGATTGGATACACTAGTACCTCTGCCTACTGCTTCGGGATAATAGGCGTGAAGGTATTGTAACTGCGAGAGGTATTAATTGTATTTAATATAAAAAAAACATTTAAATTTGTATTTTCATTTTTATATTCATATTTGTTATTCGTCGCTTGACAACCACATTCTTTCGAGAGCCCGATCGATATCATTTTTTTTTTGGAACGTATTTAAATTATTAATATTTAAACCAACCTTCATGGTTATACTCTTACACGTTCGCGACCTGTAATAGCTTACATACATAGTTTAGACCATGTAACCTATTACAGTACTTTTCAGCAGAACTAGATGGCAATCCACGACTGTAGAGCTTGTATTACCAGCTTTTTTATAAATTCATCAAGTCACACTATATTACTGCTTTTGGCGGGAGTTTACTCACCGATTGTGACCCACAGCTAACGTAAGAAACTATTTAGAAATCCGTACCCAAAGGGTAAAAACGGAACCCTATAACTGAGACTACGCTGGCAGTCTGTCTCTGTCACGAGGCTATATCTCATGAACCGTGAGAGCTAAATAATTGGAATTTTCACAGATGATATATTTCTGTAGCCGCTACAACAAATACCAAAAACAGTATAAAATTAATATATAAAGGATGCTCCTGCACGTTAAACTTGATCTTTTGCCGTTTCTATTTATAAATAGCTGACCCGGTGAACTTCGTTTCACTGGATACATGAACATCAATCAAACATTTGACAGGTAAGAACAGTTTGTTTGGGAAAATCAAATTGTCGTTTTTAGTATTTTCCTTACAATTTTGTTATATTTTCTCATCGTTAAAACCTTCCTTGGACTTCCACGAACATTTCAAGACCAAAATTAGCCAAATCGGTTCAGCCGTACTCGAGTTTTAGCGAGACTAACGAAGGGAAATTAATTTTTATTTATATAGAAGATGGTGTCAACTAGTCAGTTGAAATTTTCACAGCTGATGTATTTCTTTGGCCACTATAGCGAAAAATACTAAAAACAGAATGAAATAAACATGTAAAAGGTGCTCCCATACAACAAACTTTTTTTTTTGCCCATCATGGATAATGGTACGGAACCCTTCGTGCATGAATCCGACTCGCACTCGACGGATTTTTTGCACACCTTGTTTACCGCATCAGTTGTGAACGGACGGAACAACTTTACTAATTTTAGTTTTGTGTTTATTATTCTCGAGAGAAGTAAATAAAAACTTGGAATATTTTAATTACGTTCCTTACACACGCTATTAGCTGTCAATGTCAGGAGGTTCGAAGTTTGCCGGGTCAGCGAGTTAACGTATATTTTGATACGATCGTTTCACTAGTTATTGGAAGAATTTAGCCATTTAAATAACTAGATTTTTTTGGTACAAACGTCGGTTACGTCAAGATTCTACAAAACTGAAGTATGTAAAGGTCTGTAGTTTCTGAACTACAAAACTTAGGAAAAAATTATGGCAAAAGTATGTTTTCCACAAAAAAAACAATACATGATAGTTATATGTGAAGAAGTACATGTGTTTCTCAATTTAGATATGAATATGTGGAAGTTTCACCAAGCGCCAACGATGATTAATATAGAATAAATGAAATCGGACTGCGACAGACCGACAGACAGACAGACGAGCGAGGAAATTGGACAAAAATTAATTATAGGCGACTCCACCTTGACACCAAAACTAATCTAATATCAATATTAGAATGTCATTATGTACGAGCAAATAACAAATAATCAAATTCGGTATAACTTGTTGATGTTTACTTATGAAGACTTACTCTACAGACCCAATTTAATAACATTACGCTATTGACCCATTTATTGCTAACAGGAAAACTTTCGTTGATAATCACCGTAAATAACCGATAGAGTTCCGTTTTTAACCTTTGTATCATCATCAGGCCGCTGCGTTGGTCGAGTGGCTAACGCACACGCCTAACCGCATCGACTTACCGCGAGGTTCGAGTTCGATTCCCATTATAATAGACATTTGTGTGATGAACATAGATGTCTATATTTCCGGGTCTGAGTGTTTATTAAATTTATTCTTGTATATATTTAAGTATATCTATGTATTAGTATCGTTGTCTAACACCCATAACAAAAACATATAAATTGCTTACTTTGGGGTTAGATCAATTTGCATAATGTGCCCAATAATATTATATTTATTTATTTAATATCTTGGCGATTAGTCCCGGTTGCTCCCCACGCCTGAGCGAGGGAATCCAGTGTCCAATTTCTTACTTTTCGTCCTCCACTTCGCGCGGTCTAACGTATCCCTAACAGTGAGTAAAAATACTATGCAGTGAAGGTTTGTTGAGTATTATTAAAAATATTTCTTTTTATTACTCGTATATTCTAATACTAATCATGTTAATATTATAAACGCGAAAGTTTGCATGGATACTAGACGGAATAAAAAATACTAGACGGATTTGAATGAAATAAAACCAAATGTCAGATAGCTTAAATATGCGAATAACACACAGGCTACTTTTTCACCGACTAAATCAAAAAGAGGTTTTAAGCAAAAATTATTATAAGTCAGAAAAGAATTTGCTGTTAGAAAATTATGTTTGTTATAAAAATTATTCACGCGGGGGGCGGAAAGTTAATATTCAATAAATAAAATACTTCATCGCCTCTTTGGTCGAGCATCGTCAGTGTTCGACTGATTCACGATGTCCCGTGTAGGCCAACTTGTTCATACGAAATAAGAGATTTTTCAGTTTATCTGTAGGTATAATATAATATTACCTGAGATTGGATTTGCGCCCAATATGGCGATGGCTTGCCACCTGTCATATCATTGAACCAAATATCGTCGTGTTATCGCAGTTACAGCTACGATATTCATTTACAATATAAGAATGTATGCCATTAAAATTAAGTGGGATAAAATTGTATGTTTTCTAAACCATTTTTTTTATATCTTTTTGTCAATTTATTTGCAATCGTATCGTATCACGGCAAGTAATAAAAAAACAAGAATCTTGATCTGCCCCTTTGAACGTACGCTATCGTCTCGACGCGATCGCGTCGTGACGATAAAGCACTTTCTAACCCCCCTGATTTTCACTAGTAGTACAGAAAAAAAATAAAAATATAAATGTTTAAACAAAATCGATCAAATATATTTTTTTGAAATACAGTAAAAATATTATTAATTAAAATCCAAGACACGTTTCATAGAAATCGGTCAAGTAAAATATTATATCGGTGCAATTTCATATTTTTTATTTTTGCTGGTTATTGATTTTTGCATATTTAAAAATGGATTTTGCTCCGGACAAGGGTCACAAGTACATTAGTTATCTATTTATACACAACACATTATGTATAACGTTATAAATTATCTAACAAAGGACACCCGTTATATCACATAAATGTCAATAATATAATCTGTGACACTTAATGGGCTCAAACTGGTCATATTTGGATATTAATAAATTTAAATCTTTACCTTGGGATTGATATGTTTCATAAAAATATATTTAAAATTTACATGTATTAGCAAATTTTTAGGGTTCCGTCAAAGGTAAAATTGGACCCTGTCTGTACGTCATCAGGCTGTATCTCATGAATATAGCTAGAAAATTGGAATCTTCACAGTTGATATATTTCTCTTAATGCTTAACAACAAACATATGACAAAAAACAACAAACAAATAATAATAACAACAAACTAATTAAATAAAACAAATGGATAACGATTCTCCCATACAACAAACGTATTTTTTTACAAAGAACCTTTTTTTATGATAAAGTAAACAAGCCGGCAAAACTAATAATGTTGAAAGACAACCATCGCCTACAGATCACCTAGGGGATTTGCACAGCCACTACCATCTGACTACAGTAACCCAGAAAGGAAACTAGGCCCTATCCTAGATTAGGTCGAAATCGCACTAACGGAATCTGGAGTGGGAAACTCCACGATGTTTTCCTTCACCGTACGAGCACTCTAAAATGTATTTAAATTATCTATCGGAATATAAGTCCGAAGTATAAAACACTACGTTATCGAGGCTCTAAAGTCTAAATGAACAATGGAAATTACCAGTTCAACCAAACTTTTTTAAGCGTGGTTTATAACTATTTCTGTTTTGTAACGATAGAAACTGTCGTAAGATATACTAACTGTTGTAGCAAAAAATAATTTTACAGACCTACTAATTTTAAATAATACGATTTGGTATATGTACCATGTAAACATACACATGCGCAAAAGTTTTATTTAAATATTTTATTTATAACTTTTATACTTGATTTCAGATAGCAACAACATGGATCTGGAGTTTCGTGACTTGACCTATACAGTGTGCAATCGAATTAGAAAAGGTAAGATAAAATTCTAATATTCAATAAGAAAATATACAAAAAAACCGTCAAGTGCTAGACAGACTTGCCCACGAAGGATTATGTACCATCCGTACTAATATTATAAATGCGAAAGTAACTCTGTCTGTTTGTCTGATACGCTTTCACGCCTAAACCCCTAAACCGATTTCGATGAAATTTAGTACAGAGATAGAGTTGACCTTAAGGAAGGACATAGGCTACTTTTTAACCGACTACGTTAAAAAGGCTATGTTTTTACGCAATAAGTATTATAAGTCGGAAAAAAGCTCTTTGAAAGTTATCCGTATTATTAAAATAATTCGCGCGGGCGAAGCCGCGTGCGGAAAGCTAGTATGATATAAATCACTACATATTATAAAACAAAGTCACTTTCTCTGTCTGTCCCTATGCTGCTTAAATATTTAAAACCAAACAACGGATTTTGATGCCTTTTTTTAACAGATGGAGTGATTCAAGAGGATGGTTTTTTATATATATAACATGTATAGTATACCGTGCGAAGCCGGGGCGGGTCGCTAGTTACAAAATAAAGAACAAATTATAATTATTATTATTCTATAATCTTCCTAAGTAATAGGTATTTATTAAAACGCAAAAGGGTAAATGTGTGTATGTATGTGTCGCTTTTACGTCAAAATAGCTTAACACCATCTACCAATGAATTTTTAAAACTTAAGTAGGTACATTTATCAGAATGTTTTTCATTTTCATCAATTTTTACATATAAATTGAATAAAAATATACACCATATATAGTTATCTTGATACCTTAATCGGTATCAAATACATCACCCTGACTATTAAGATTGTACAAAAAATAAAATATTTTAGTTTTATCTTTACTAGCTATTAATGCGTAATTTGGCCACCACGAATTATTTTTAATTTTTTTAGAGTCTTAACATTTACTTATTTATTGTTAGAGTACTGTACCCAAAGGTTAAAAACGGGGTATACCGTATTACTAATTAGTCAAAAATAAAATAATTTTATAAAAATAAAAAATATCGATAATATTTAGAATTCAAAAATTAAAGAACGTCGTGGTAGAATTCTGAAACGTATTTTTATTGCCTATAAATTTAATTAAGTAATTATTATAAACAATATACGTTTAAATTATTATCATTTTAATTGCAATATTTAGTAAATAAAACAAATAACACACTCCAAAGTGTTCCCGATGCAAGAGTTTCCATAACAAAAAGTGTCATTGCCACGTTGGTTGACTTGGGCCTGTCGTTTAAAATAAGTTAATAATAAATTATTTGCGAATTAAATGGAATCAGTTGTTAATTGTGTGGGTGTCTAACGTTGAATGTTGTTTAGTTTTTTGACAAAACACTGTTATCGCTAGCATAATGTAATTAACGTTATCTTTAATGATTTCAAAATAATTCACTGTTCATTATATTATTAATTACTATAACATAATAAACAATATTTATTTGGTGACAGACTTTTCGCATAACATTTTTTAAAAGAAGAATTAATTACTCAAAAGAATAATTAATTACCTTAAGCTCTACATCTTCTATTAAAGCATAATATTTAGTTTTATGACTCATTCATAATCTCGATTCTAATAATAATTAATTATTACTATTAGAATCGAATTTATTAATATTATAGAGTAGTTTTAAAACAACGCACATTTATTTATAAAAACTACCACTTAAAAAGAAATATGACAAAATTTCATACGTAGAGAATGTTTCACTCTGAATGTCGGCTAAAAATAGTGAGAGACATTTACCTTGCGTTTTGTGTGACAGTGGAACTTGGAACGTAAAAACACCAAATCTGTATCGAAAACGGTGCACAGCCGCACTTTATTTCCCTACGAAAACAAACTCGCGGATCGTATGGCAAAAAGTGCGATCACTATCTACGTATTCACCCGGCGCCGTTGGCGCGCACTGGCATACTGAGATATTATTGTTCTCCACTTCCAATGTTTCGGCTATTCATCTGAACTTTGAAAAGGACAAGAACTCTGTAAAGGTTCGGATGTTTTCTGCAAAATGTTAATCTATACAAATAAATAACATTGTAGTGTCTGTATGTAACATTAAAATAAGAGTTTTTTAATTAATGCATATACGCATGTTTACATGGTACTTATGTACACGAAAATAATTTTTTTTTAAATTTTTTTCTGTCTATCCGTTTGTTCCCGCTAATTTCTGAAACGGCTGGACCGATGTTGAGGGGACTTTCACTGGCAGACAGGTTTTAATTCAAACGCGGATACGCGGAAACGCAGGCATAGCTAGTAGTTAATATTTTACCTGCGTTTAAGATTCAAAATATGACTTTTTTTTCTCATTATTTCCCAATGATCCAAAATTTAATTCCAATAAATTTTGCTTTTTGTTTATACAGTCCAATATTTTAAACTTAAAAATAAGAACACGCACTTTATTTTAATTATCTGCACGACCCAAAATCAAGTTATTCCATAATTAAAGTATATTTATAATTATATTTTACAGTTTCATACATTGAGCAGATAGTTAACTGTTAATTGGCAAGTACCTGGGCGGTAGTTATTTTTTGTCAGTCCAATACGCTTTAAATTGCAATCTAACAATAAGTCTACGAAACCGGAGTCAGTACTATTTTTTACCGCGATGATTCGGAGACGTTTGCGTTTGGATGCGTTTGGGGTGACAGGATGTGTGCGTGCGTATGTCTGTTGTGTGTGTGTGTGTGTGTTTGTGTGTGTGTGTGTGTGTTTTTGTAGATGTCACAATTTAATAAGACCTAGACCTACATAGATCATTTTTTTACTGTAGTTTTTCACCTTCCTATCTACATAAATTTTTTACCTCCCATAACCCCTAGGCACTAAAATTCAGCGAAATCGCTAGAGCCGTTTCCGAGATCGCCGGTATAAATATCTAAATACGAGAGTTGCTCGATCAAAAGTACAAGATATTTTTTTAAGTCCGCGTTTAAAGTACAAAATGGTATCAGTGTATCTTCATATTCCAGATGGTACTCCTGCCACAATAGCGTCAGTGCTCGCCATTGTCGTATTCTAGTTTGGAGGGTAGCGTAGCCGGTAAACTTACGCAAGAGGCTTACTATCCCAGCCTCAGATTGGGGACACACCATTTCCACCTTTGGTGTCTATAGGCGACGTGTATTTCTTACCATCAGGAAATCCGTCTGCTTGTTTGCCT
>DVZL01008894.1:0-10032 GCA_018236625.1 Lasaia peninsularis | reverse complement strand
AAAGGGCTCGTTGAGAGCAACTCGAAAAATAATAAAAGCTTTTTCTAAAAAGCTTTTTTTGCCTTTTAACTTATTATATTATGTATAGATTAGTTCTCAACATCACTGTTAGTAATAGCTATATTTATTGCAGGCAAGATTGAATGACCATATTGCAAGACATTTACGGACAGATGTTACACCAAAACCTCCAAAAACCTTAGAAGATGGACGAAAGAAGAGAAAAGATGAGAACTGTTCAAAGATAGCGTCTGCAGTGAAACTAGCCGGTTTAGTGAAAGTGGAAATGGATGATAGCATGGGCTCTACACATAATGTCGACCTGGACGATTTAAATATACACTCTTCACTTAATAGTTCTTATTCAGATACAGAACACCAACCTGATTAAAAAAAAAATAAAAGAGAATAATTGTTATTTTAATTGAAGTACCTCCCCTTGTTAATGGCAAATGCTTGCCAGGAAATAAAAACTTAAGCGTCTTATGGTAGTATTATTTGAATAACGCAGACTGTTTTGCAAGAATTACTTGCTTGTTTTCACTAATTGTTTCCGAAGTAAGCTGCAATGTTTATTTTTGTATTTTTTACCTCGCACAGTATCCACGTGAAACAAATTACCAGCGGCGATATTTCCAAACAGATACGACGTAGGAACCTTAGAGAAAAGAGCATACCTACTCTAAAAGATCGATAACGTGTTGCAGCTGCGATCACTTACCATCAAGTAATCCATTTGGCCGTATGCCTCCTCTTTTATACAAAGTTAAAAGAAGTTACAGAACGATGTAATGTCAAAAATATGCAGTGTTTTTCTCCAAGAGCGCCACACACCCTCTGACGGGGGTCACACCCCTTTATGTGTACCTATTGTAGAGATTTCATCAAAATTTAACAAAGTCACAGGATATAGGCAAATTGAATTAACAAGAATTACTTAAATACAAATGAAACACTGGAATTGCTCGAGACGGGAGAGCCGCATACACCTCTCACCGGAAAATTATAACCAAAAATCTCCAGGAGGCGGCCACGCTTGGGTTGGTTTAGGAAGTGGCGAATAGAAGTAAACACCGACAAGAGTACAGCGGTGCTCTTCGAGGTGTCCGCAGAACCGCAATCACTGCGCACCCTGCTACGGGCGTCCCCACCAGGTTCAGGAGACCCTGTCATGTTCTAACGATCCCGACGATCCCATAACGACGACAACACCAACCTTAATACACATACCACACTACACCGTCGCGTTCCGTCTGTTTCGGCAACGAAGAACTTTCACGCCCGGCGCCCAGCGCCGGGCGGCAAGTCACAGAATCCTCTCATCCACCCATTAGACGCAGCATCAGGTCGAGTTTCGGCCTCCCGGGATACAGCATCTGGTGTTAGCGTTGTAGATATTCCCTACCATACCCACCTATTAAATAATAATAATTTGCGCTCTGCTCGCCCACAAACTTCGGTGAAGTAGTAAAAATTCTCGTTTAGCAACAAGTTAGTCCGTATAAAAAAATCAGTGTTATTTTCACAGTGAGTAAAATTAATTTCTAGCTATCGAATACGATACTACCTTTCAAAAGTAAGATTTGACTGCGGATTTCATACTTTGACTGTCGACATAACATCGTTAACTTCATAAATAAGTAGCTATGCCCGCGACTACGTCGCGTTTTTATTTAATTATTTTATTTTATACATTACTAAAATAAAATTCTGAATTAAAAGTAGCCTAAGTAAGGAACTGCCTTATTAAATTAGCTGTCTCCCAATGAAAGTCCCATCATAATAAGTCCAGCCGTTTCAGAGATTAGGGTGCACAAACAGACAGACATAAAATTCTAAAAATTCTTTTGGTTATTTTAATTAATATTACATGCAGACTCCCATTTTATTTATTTGTATAGATAAAAAATGAATACATTTTCACCGTATTTCCATGCAACCCGCTTTTTAGCTTCAAGATTCTCTACAATAGTTTTTTATCTGCGATATTCTAAATACTGAGACATCACTCACTGACATTGAGGGGCAGATCATCTGCCACAGATGTCAAATCACAAAAATCAAAACAAAAGTTTTCTGTTTGTGTATGTTTTTGATTTGGGGTTAGGTATCTAAATGACAAAAATAGTACGATTTAGTTAAATACATTCAAAGCCATAAAACAAAATACATACATACAAATACATTCAATACGTCTATCTCCTCTAAATGTAAAATCTTTAAAAATATTATTTTTAATTTTATTTAACATTCCATACTTTGGTGTTCAGGCGGCAGTGCTGATAACGAGAACACAATAAAAAGTGTAATTTAATACTAACGGTGATATCAAAAAAAACGTACGACTAGCACTATCAAGTTGGAAGACGCCTATTGTTTGTAATTATCAGAAGTACAATAACACAAGGTTTTTTCATTATATCAAACATTTCGAAGATTTTAACATGGATTTAACACTTAACGTATTCACTTTGAATTGTTGGTAAGTTTTATTTATTTGTTAAGATTAAAACCATTTATATATTCTGCACATATTTCATTGTTGTTATTTGCTTCTAGGGGTATACCATTCGTTTCGAAAAATCGTCACGAAAGAATGAAAGCTATTGCTAATTATATTAAAGGAGCTTCTCATAACATAGTCTGCTTGCAAGAGGTTTGGAGTGAAAAAGATTACCAATACTTACAGGAGAATATTAAGAGTTGTCTTCCTTATTCACATTATTTTTATAGGTAAATAAATACTTTTATTTAAACAATTCATATCAACTGTTTTGCTTAGGAGAAAAGGAAATTAGTTAAATTCTTACAACTAAGTGCTCTTGGTTTATTTAATTTATTTTGAAAGACTTGTTATTAATTTATAAAGTAGTAGCTCCCTACGAAGATGTGAAATTGTGTAAAAACCTGATAAAAATTGTTCCAGTGATTCCCCATAATACAGTAACAGAATAACAAACAATTCCCAAAATAAAGTATTTTGATGACAAAGTTTTCTTGTCACTTTGTTAATTTATAGATACAGTTTTTTAGGATTTAATGATATATGAACAGATAATTATATTTTTATATAGCATATAAACAATTAGTCTATCAAACTATACATATTCTTTCAGTGCCAAGTGAGAGAAGCAATGTTTTCGTTTTTTCATAATAAAATTATTGCAATTAAGTTAACTTTTACTTTCAGTGGTGTACTTGGCTCGGGCTTGTGTGTGTTTTCAAAATGGGTAATTCAGGATGTATTTTTTCATCAGTGGCCGTTAAATGGTTATATTCATAAGATACACCATGGCGACTGGTTTGGCGGCAAAGGAGTTGGCCTTTGTAGAGTTAAATACAATGATATACTTATTAATATTTATTGTACTCATGTAAGTATTTTTATATAGGTATTTTTGTTAAATTTAAAGTAAAAATAACATGTCACTAGCTGACCCGACAAACATGTTTTACCATATCAATTCTTTATAGAAATAATCAGTTATCTTGCAGGATGAAAAATTATTAAATGACTTAAATGACTTATTAAAAATATGGGTTGATTATAGAAGGGTGAGAAGTTAGAGTTGTATGTTGTATACTGTATCATAAAAAAATATTTAGGGGTGGACCACCCTTAACATTGAGGGAAATAAAAATTAGGTGTCCGATTCACAGACCTAACCAATATGCACACAAGTTCGAAAATCACTAGTAAAATTTATTGATATTGGCATAAACAAAATGGCAACTGTAATTAAACCTATAAATCACTACATTTCAAATAAAATCATAGAATTACTTATCACACATATAGTATAGTAATAGTTCACAGCAGTTTCACCATACTTTTCCACATCCTTCGTTAAGGGTAAAGCTATCAGATGCAAATATTTTTCAAATTGTACCATTACTTCCAGTCATTAATGCATTGCATAAACAAAAATCTCTATATCAATACAGATTTACAATATAAAAATACCTAGTATCATAAACTATAACAAAAAAATATATATTTTGTTTATTTTTAATTAATAAACTTCTCACCCACAGTTTTGTCTAACCTTCCTCAGCTTTTTGAGACTTATTAATACATAAATATCTTCAGGCCATGCCATTTTAGGGGTAGGTAGAAAGTATTGAGTGCCAAGTTTGACAATTCATACATGCCTAGCTTCCTTCCACATACATGCCTAGCTTCCTTCCACATACATTAACTCTCTTCATACAAAAACTCCGGTTTCAAATACTCTTGACACCACACTCTAATGAAACAGTAATTTAGTTGTGTAAGGTCAACCAAGTTATAATTAAAATAAATCCTTAAGGACGTGCCTTCAAGTGATTTTGATGTTATCAAATAAGCCCTTAGATACAATATAATTTACAGTTACATGCGGAATATCATAAAGATGATATTTACCTAGCTCACAGAGTTTTGCAAGCTTACTCCACAGCTGAATTTATCAAACTGACTTCATCGTCTGCTGATTTGTCAGTATTGGCTGGGGACTTAAATACTGCACCAGGAGATTTATCATATAGGTAATTATGCATAATAAATCTTTTGTAATCTTCCTATTTCTATTACAATATTCACAGCTCTCAATTAAAAGTTACAAAATGATTACTTATATGTATCTAAAACATATGGCCAATTATAGATTCACATTTTATATATGAAAATAAAGCGCACAATTATTATTATTAAATATTTTTATGTATTGGCATAGTTGTCTATCATCATTCATCACCCATAACAGAAGTACATAATTTGCTTACTTTGGAGTTAGATAAATTTGTGTAATTTTTCCAGTGATATTTTTATCATTATTTTTCTTCTATTTAATCCCAATTTGATGGAATATAGCATAGATTTTATTTCGGACACATATTCTTGATGGTGGATGAATCATTGAAAGAAAAGAATTTTGAATATTTTCGATGACATAGGTTGATAAAATCTAACTATTGTGCAAAACAGTACTGTTAAAAATACATTGATTTTGTATGTTTTAGACTTATAACTCAAGTTGCCTCCTTAGTAGACAGCTTGGATGGTTTCAATGGTATTCTCAAAAGTGATGATTTAGGAACATGTGATAATATAAACAACAGTTATTCGGACAAGAAGCAAGTTAAAGTATGTCCAGGAGGGAAAAGAATAGATCATATCTTGTACCACACAAATCCGTTATGGGACGTAAGTATTGTGATCATTAACCCAAAGAAAATAGTAGAAACAATTCTACTCTAGTCCGTAATGTGATGGAATATTTTTTTTCTGAAAAACATAATTATGCGAGAATTGAATATAGGCCCTTTCTTTCTAGGAAAGCAAAAAGTAAACGATTTTCCCGACTTAAAAAATACATGCCGCCATCAAAGGTGGGTTTCCTGCCAGAAATTTGTATGTTTGGCCTCGCGTAAGAAAGTCAATTTCTATTAAAATTATACATGATAATAGCGCTTAACATATTTCTTTGGAATGATAAATTTGTTATTAACCGTGGGGTTTTTACATCACCAAGATATGCTTGGTAACTTGCGGGTACGATCCCTGAATGCTTGCCTAGCTTTCCTCCAATTTTCCAATAATCTTCATACAAACGTCGGTTTCGGAGACTCCTGACGCTACCCTCGAATAATACTCGAGCTATTTGATCGAGATCGAGCTATATGGAATGTCAAGCTAGGTCTACCCGAATACCTACAGCTATCCACATTCACATTGTTTTGATAAATGCTGCCGAAATGCGTGCGCTCCGCAATGTTTGTGGAGTAACGTTCGCGGACCACATTCGTAATTGTGATCAGATGAAGAGTTTTTCTCCGTGTTGGTCCGGTCCCTCTGTGTAGAATAGACCAACTGCCTTCCTACCAGGCAGCTCGTAAGTGGCGAGCAAAGGTTAACTGGGTTACTACCAACGTGACCACTGGTGGTATAGTGCTGTGCAGAAACTCGACCGGTTAGGGATCCACCGCCTTATCTATTTCTGCCGCCATAATGACATTGTCGTGTTCCGGTCCGGAGGGTAGGGTAGCCGGTAAACTTGCACATAAGGTCTAACAGCCCGACCACAGGGCAGCGGCGCACCTACAACCTTTATGGTCTATAGGCTACAGTGGTCTCTTACCATCAGGAGACCCGTGTGCCTGTTCGCTGTCTTATACCACAAAAAAAAAGAGTGGGATTGAAGGAAAATGTCGGTGTTGATGTGAAGTGAAGTTAAAAAAAGGGCACGCTCCGATGCCGTGATGTTTGTCTGTGGCGGTCTTGTGGAAATAATGAAAGATTGACAAAACAGTCATACAATTTAAATGTGGATGACTATAGGTACTCCACCACTAAATAACTTACGCGACCTGACTTGAGATATGTGATACATCAACATGTAATAATTAATGAGTTTTTAAAATTCGAGATAAATTTAAGAGTTGCCATAACTAATCATACCACTTTTTTTTTAATTTAAAGCGTTTTTGAAGACGCAAATTCAATTCCTTCTGAATTTGTTTCATTCTTGTAAAATGTGAATCACCCTCAAATAGAGGAAAGTGGTAAAATGCAAACATTTTAAATATAATCTTGTTTAAAGTAATAGTATAAAAGTTAGATAAGATACACACTTATCCCGTCACGATGTAATCTTAGATAGCGAAAAGTATACCTATATTTTTTTATTGACCACTTTCCATACTAGGTTTTTGATGAAACTTTGTTGTAATAATGTATGTATAAAAGATAATATTACTCCACTGCTCGTTTATTTAAAAAGTTGATTTACTTCCCAAGTCGGGCAACTTTTCTTAAATGTTTTTCAGATTTTTCTGAGTAAGCATTACATTGCCCGGGATTGGAATGTGCCTGAAGTGGCGATAGGCTAATCCCGGGCAATATAATGCTTACTCCGAACAATCTGAAAAACATTTAAGAAAAGTTGCCCGACCTAGCAATTGAACCCGGGACTTAACGCAGCTAAAAAAGGTCTTAACAGGCGATACAGGCGAACGGCCTTACCGTTACACCACAGAGGCGATGCGTTCAAAGTTCTCTTTCTAAAGACATATCCGACAACTATTTCTTACAGGTTTAACTTAGCAAACTAAACACTCATTTTTATTACTATATTTAAACTTTTTTTATATAGGTGTAATTAGATATATTTTTAGTTTTAGTTATTAGTATTTTTTATTATGGATCTAATTTCATTGTTTCTTTTTTCTGCTGGTTCAAAGGTTGGCTGGTAGAGAATGCTATTAGCATTAAATTCGCCTTTTGTATATAATGTGCAAAAATATTAAATAAATAAAATTTCTCTTTCAGGCTGAAGTTATAAGTTATGGTAATCCATTAGAAGATCGTGTTCCCGGCGAGTCATTCTCATATTCCGATCACAATGCTGTTTATATGGAACTGAAGTTGAAAAATCCAGATGGTGACAAGAAAAAATCTGGAAGTACCGAAAAATGTTTTTCGGAAACAATCAGTGAAGCCGTCAAAGTGTGCAAAGATGCAACTGCAACCATATCAAAATCGACCAGGTTATATTTATTGACTGGGGGTCTAATATTAATGTTCCTCCTGGGTTCAGTAGGATATTGGCCGAATTATATCCTGTCGGATATTACTAAAATTTTAATGACCGGTATATGTTTCTACTATATTATAATGGGAACATTATGGAATAGAATTGAAATGAATAGTCTGAAAGCCGGTTTGAATGCCTTAGAAAATGTCGATAAGAAAGAAGCTAGTGAAAACCATTAAGAATTCTATTAGATAAATTAAATATTGCTCATTTACAGTATAAAGAAATACGTAAGCTTTATAAAATCTTCGTACTATTGTGCTATTACGATATTAGTGAAAGAAACTTGCGTTTTGCAACTCCACATTCTTTAGGTACCATAATATTATACACATACATCGTTATATTAATACGTGAAGTAAAAACTTTAAGACCAATTTTTACGAAAATTGCGCGGACGGAGGAGTATGAAATTTTGTATAGTTTATGTGACGGAGAAGTGCAAAACATATCTACATAATTTTTTTTAGCCTAAACTTAATCGCGTTCAATTTCTTCCACACTTTCACAGTAATTTATGGCCTCCGCTTTCCCTTCTTAAAGAATCATAGAGCAATTTTACTTTAAAAACAAGTATTAAATCTAAAATTATGTGTTACATTACTGATACAGTTTGATGTTTATCATCACAAAAATGTTGTTTTTACTGAATATGTTTTAAAATGGAAATTTGGAGGCCTCTAAAAATCCGTGAAAGCAAACAAGATAATTTTAATAGTCATATTGATGTAATACCCCAAGTGCCTACAGTAAAAATCGTCGAAAATCATTCATTTTTCTAAACTAATCAAAAAGTACTAAGTCACTTTGGTTTACATACACTCTATACATATATTCAATATTTACATAGTACACTGAAAATAATACCATGGACAAACGAACACTTATAACTAAAGTGAAGTTCGGTCATTCAGCTTAAAGTATTATCTAGAGATTACGCTCCTAGCAAAATTATTTATTAAACATCTATCTTATTCTCATAGGGCTGGCTATCTCACTCCACAAAACTGGCAGAAAGGAGTTAGCTAGTTTAGAAAGAGTTAAAAATACTACATATTCGGGACAGTCTTCCAGTGTAAGGAGTGTAATATCCAGATTGTACCTTTGGCTTCATGAGTTCGGTCTTATTTAGGTAATCTATTTTTCTAAAAGATTTGATGTATAAAGTCATCATAAAATGACACTTATTAAAAATGGCTACTGAATAATGCAATAAAAAGCTTGCATTAAATAACTTATTGTCATAAATACGCGTAATTTAAAATACACAGCGCTCAGCGCTTAAAGCATTGAATAAAACGTTTAGGTAATATTTTAAATAAATAATGAATCTATTTTTTTACTTCTGTTCCAATAAAAACCAGATCCCGAATCCGTACATAATAGTGTTGAGCCCAATTGCTTTTGTCATTGCAGTCTTGTCTTGGTGTGTGACCAAACCACACTTCACTAGCAAGACCAAGACAGAATAAACGATAAAAAGACCCATTATGCAAGACCAAGACCATGATTAGATAACAATAAGCAATAACGTTTCGTCTAATTTTTTTTTTCCAATTTTAAAAACTTTTATCGATAAAAACTCAATGTTAAAAAAATATTTTTTCCTTAACACCTTATAGTGTCGTTAGTCGTATTCAGAAAATATAATTAAGTGCTCTAAATAAAATGTGATAATCGATTATTCCGTATTCGTAATGTATGTATTATATTTCGTGTAATGTTTTGACTTAATTGTTATCAACGTATTTACTTATTGTCATGCCAGATCCCTTGCGGGGTTTGCAGGTAGTATTATATCGCAATTATAATATTATAATATTTTATAGAATTATGATATATGTCCTTTATACGATTTAATTTACAAAAGACGTTATTTATTTATATATACCTATTTCTTCCGTAATAATGACATTGTCATGTTCCGTTCCGGAGGGTAAAGTAGCCGGTAGACTTGCACATAAGGTCTAACAGCCCCACCACAGGGCAACGGCGCACCTACAACGTTTGTCTCTTAACATTAGGAGACCCATGTGCCTATTCGCTGTCTTATCCCATAAAAAAACTATGCATATATATAAAGTAATATATATGTGTGTAAAGGTATATTAATTATTAAAATTATGGGATCTATAAAGAATCAAATATCAATAAATAAAATTGTAATTTTAATATCAATAAAGTATGAATTGTATCTAGATAAAATTATTTTCTAAATAAACCTATTTTATTACCTAAAGTTGTTATTTTTTAAGCCGACGTCAAAAAAGGGGGGTTTCGATTCATTTGTACTTTTTTAAATGTCTTTTACGTCATTATTTCTTCCAATTCTAAATGGATTTTGATGATTGTACTACTTACTGCTACTGCGTAACAATCAATTTTTTTTTTGATATAGACTAACTTGTTGCTAACCGAGTGGTTCTTACAACTTCACCGGACTTTGTGGGCGAGCAGA
>DVZL01008893.1:0-10034 GCA_018236625.1 Lasaia peninsularis | reverse complement strand
GGCGGTGGTACCAATCCGGACGAGTCGTTGCAAGACTCTACCACCTAGTCAATATCACGGTGTTGGTGACAATAGACCCTGTGGTCGCCTTTTACGATCTTTCTCTAAAGTATATATTTAGTAAAAAAAAATTCTCAGCTGTGCCTAGTAGCCGTCTAGTTCCCTATACATTAATAGTGCTAGAATAACTATTTTGCTATTTCATTTACTAATTAATGCGTCAAACTCATAATGCCTTTCAGTATATCTGCGTAAACTTATATAAATTGATCTATAATTTGGACATTTTCTATACAAAACTGATATAGGAAAGTTCATTCAGTAAAAAGGTCCCTCAATGGGAACCCTCTTTTGCTCTGTAACTTTTGTGAGTATCGAGAAATGCGCTATTATGTCGATCCAAAACCTTTAGAATGAGGTACGAATAGTGATGCGTGGAGTGACATCGATAATTTTAGCTTTGTCTATAAATTTGTCTTAAGTCTGTTTTGATATTGCCACTTTGCAACTGGTGAAAAATTCCATCACTGGCAATAATAAAAAATAAATATATATTTTTTAAGTATCAAAGGTAATCTCGGTATCAAAGTATCAAATCAAATCATTTATTTACTATAGTAAAAAAAATACCTCTACGCCTATTATTCCCGAAGGTGTAGACGGTGTATCCACGACTCGTAAGTCCAGTAAGATATACTAGATAATATATCATCGCCTCTGCAGTGTAACGGGTCGGCTGTTGCCTGTTAAGATGGTTAGCCGTGTAGGGTCCCGGGTTCAATTCCCAGGTTTGGCATCTTATTTTAGAATTTTTTCAGATTTTTCTGATTACATTGCCCGGGATTGGAATGTGTCTGATAGTACCTTGGCTAATCGTCGGTGTTCTAGTACTTACTACAATGGTTTTTTTATGGGATAAGATAGCAAACAGGTACACGGGTTTCTGATGGTAAGAGACAACCGCGGCCTATAGACACCATAGATATTGTAGGTGCGTCATTGTCTTATGGCCGGGGTATTAGGCTTGATGTGCAAGTCCACCGGCTACCCTACCCTCCAAATCGGAACAAGACATTATGGCGGCTGGAACAGGTAGGGTGGTGGTTCCCTACCTGGGTGAGTTACTGCACAGGCCTTTTCTACATTTTCTATTGTCTCTATATTTTGATTTTTAAAGTTTTGTTTACAATGCAGTATTAAATAAATGAATAAAATATGTTTGTTTAAGCAATGAAATAAGAAGATGAGAAAAAGAGACTGAGTTTAATAAGATTTATTTTATTAAGTTCATCAGTGAAATTACAAAGGCAACGTATATTGCCATCTGGTATTCTGTCTCTTTCTTTATATATAGGGGGCAGCCCCCTGCTAGATAGCTCGTCACAGGTGAGCATATGTCTAGTGGCTCATTATGAACAAGAAACTTGCCTGGGTTTCTTGTTTATAATGAGCATGCATGCTTTGCCTATACATGCTACCAAAAAAATATCATGTCTTTATAGACTAAACTTTAACAGGACCTAGACATACGTTAAAAAGTACGCAAATCATAGGATAGTGAAAAGGATGTTAAATCTATGGTAAGTCGAAGGCTTTAAATCAGGCGAGTTGATATAGTCGATTACCTATTCTTTTTTGTGTAATGACCATTGCTGTAGGTCGTGTCCCGTGTATTCCTAGTACTTACTTTCATACTGTGTTACCATCTTTCCTGGCGTTCGGTTTCTCACAGGACTTGTAACAAAAAGACCAGTGACTATGGCAATTTATTTACAGCCGTGGCTTGTTGGTCTGCCGCAGGTTGACGAAGAGTAACAAAAAAAATACCTGATCATGATGGTATTACTGATGAGAACCAATGTTATTTCTTACGAATGGCGAAATGTTAAAATATATTCTTCAGTTAGCTCGTACTCAACTAGGGGAAGTGTCTTTATGTACTTCAATATTTCATCGATATCGATGAAGTTAGTGATTTCAGTAAGTATCGAAGCGTAATATCAGGTGACGTCCATTTCGTTTTGAATAGTGATTGTGCTGGGACGTCTTTGTTAGCACGTTGGTAACATAACTTACGAAACTAACTTCTTTACATATCTTTTAACTAAATCAAATTGCTTAATTCCCATCTTTAAAATAAATATTACTATCAAACTTTTTTACTTATCTTTTTGGTAAATTTAATGTAGTAATAAAACGACTTAATATATTATAATATAATCTTTAAATATAAGTATATTTCGTGTTACAGTGTAAGTTTTCATAGAGGTCCAAAGCGATTATATGCTGGGTAGGGATAGCAATTGCTTTGAATCCATCATCCAGCAATGTAGTTGGATCTATTGTTTTTTTTAAATGCTGCATTGGGCAGCGCGGATCAGCAAAATCCGAGACTGAGTTAAAACGAGAGAGAGAAATTTATACACAAAAGATAAGTGATTCTAGTCTAGACTGGAAACATGTCGTATTTCTACTAACTACACTCTGATAACAAAAAAAGTTACAATCTGAAAAAACGATTGTAAGGCTCAATTTAAATATTTGAGTTTCAACTTTTATGTTAATAGAGTTCCAATTTCTATGTTAATTGAGTTCCAACTTCTTTGTTGAGTTCCAACTTCTAAGTTAAAATACTGAGGTGTAAAATTCAACTTCACAATACGGAGTCACGAAGCAGAATAGTGAATAGTGAATTCCGTGCCACTTTCCGTGAGTTCAGCATCCGAAGACGTCGTTACTGCGACTAAAGGGGCCACTGTCAAATACTTGTTCCTTTAACGAGGCCTTATTGACTGTGAATTGGTTGGAACTATAACTGTAATAAATGCAGGAATTGAATCTCGTGTTGAAGAACGGAGGTTCTACAATTCGTCTGAATGTTCTCTTTCTTTTGTTAATTTAATTTTGCTCAAAATAAAAACTATTTTATAAATAAGTTAATGCTGTAAATAAATTGCCTCTGCAGTCGAGCGTTGTTGGTGTTTTATTCCGCTCTTGGGTACTGCAACTTGTTCTATGATTTTTTTTAGTTTATCTAAAACGTAAGTGACGTTTTAGACAAAACGTCACTGTGACATATGAAACGACCGAATACTGACATATGAAACGACCGAATACTGTGTGCTATTCTGCCCTGGTAATCGATACAGCAGTAAGTCAATAAATGCGGTTTCGAGAAAATGGCTTTCGAAATAATTTACTGTTTTTACTGCTCTTTATCAAACAAGAAAATGCATTTCTAATTCACGCATATTTTTGTCACCTGGATAGAAAGAAAGCTCGTTTGACGTACATTCCGAATCAACAGTAATAAAAAAACGGCCATCTGTGTCTTACTGTCCTCTCGATTACTACGGCAGTATTAGTGGGTGCATATGTACTGTCAACCCCTTTGAGGATACAGACGAGGCGGTTTTATTTATCAACTAGCAGTTCCGTGACTTCTTCCGCGTTTTTATTCAGTTAATTTATTTTATACATTTCTAAAATAAAATTCTAGAATAAAAGTAGCCTAAGTAAGTATTCTACTTTTAAATAGCAGTGCCCGAGACTTCGTCCGCGTTTTAATTTCATTATTTTATTTTTATACATTAATTCTAAAATAAAATTAAAAATGGTTTAAGTCGTTCATTTAATTAGCTGTCTATCAGTGATAGTTCCGTCAAAATCGGTTCAGCGATATCAGGGGTTAGCGGGTACAAACAGACAGACAGACAGAAAAAAATTCTAAAAAATATTATTTTTCTGTTTTAGTACAGGTAACTTGTAAACATATAAATGAATTTAGTAAAAAGCGGTTATTTAAATATTACATACAAACACTCAAATTTTATTTATTTGTATACTTAGATATTATGTGCTTACCTAGTAAAAAAATATTTGAATTTCGAATTGCGCTCCAATCCACAGGTAATTAAAATATCTGACAATACTTTTTTCTGAAATTTCCAATGTCATAGGTAAATGAAAAGGCGGTAGACTTTTTTTATTATCAAGTTGATAGCACACCGTTGCAATCTCTGATTTCTTTAGGCAACTCTGAACTAATTATACAAATCGAAATACCGCCCAGGAATCGAATACCTATTCGTGGATGATCAGTAACGTTTGACGTGTTCGCAACTATGTGATAGAATGTTTGATATTACTTACGAAAATATAGAGATATATGTTCTCGACTGTGTCCGTTGTTGTTCTATAAAGGATACGTCGCCGATTGGTGTTAGAGCACGATTATCTCACCTTTGTGTATTCGTGACACGCACTCAAACAGAATACAAATTGAAACTTCATCCAAAGATACTCGGAAGCAATTGTTTTTATAATTGATCTAAATAATGATTTAAACAATTTTATATACGTAAAAATAAATAAATACATTTTTGCCATCTTGGTCCGGGTCCGCTGTGTAGTATAGACCATCTGCCTTTCTATCAGACAGCTTGTAAGAGGCGAACATAGGTTAACTGGGTCACTTAAGAGGCGAACATAGGTTAACTGGGTCAGTTTCAACATGACTGATAGTAGAGTGCTGTGTAGCAACTCGCCCGGGTAGGGATCCACCACTTTTCCTATTCCTGCCACCACAATGACAGTGTAGAGTTCCTGCAAAGAGGGAGGGAGCTGGTAGACTTGCACATACGGTCTAAAAGTCCGACCACAGACAGTGACGCAACAACATCTATGGTGTCTATAGGCCACGGATATTAACATTAGAATACCCGTGTGTTTGTTTGCTGTGTTATCTTATGAAAAAAATATAGTCTCGGTATATACCCGACGCGGTACGCAGAGTTTAAGATATGATGCACTCACAATCAACCTACGAACTTGAGCCTCAAGAGTCTCCGAAACCGGTGTGTTTTTATGAAGAGAGTAATGAAAGTGGAGGAAGCTAGGCAAGTATGGGATTGGGACACTTGGCACTCGATACTCTCAGTCTACCTCAAAAAGGACCTAGCGTGAAGATATGTATGTATGATTAAATTGTTTTCTAACATTATATTTATGATTACGTTTCAATTGTAAATTGTATTTAAAAACGTTTAACGTGATTGCTTCAGCCACAAGATGTACATGAACATTGTTCTTCTATTGGCGAATATATTGCCAATAGTAGCCACCAGAGCGAGTGATTATCGCACCTTTGTGCATTCATTGTGCTTTCACAAAGAGCATACACATTGGAACTACGTTTGAGTTTATTCAGGCACTATTAAAATACTTACGTACTATCTGCTTTTGTCCTTTTAATGTTCATAGTTTTTATTATAACATTGGGGCGAAATGAAATAAAAATAATTGACTATATATGGTAGGAAGTTGCTCAGAAAATATTTAATCGTGTATAATATACAACTAGCTATTTCCCGCGACTCCTTTCATCTGTTATGTGTCCCATACAAACCACGTGCATAAGTTAGTATTTCGGTGGCAAAAAAAATCTTCTATCCAACCAAAAAAACAATAAATAAATGAGATTGCGCGTTCATGCCTAATATATATAAATATAATTATAGCCTACTTTAGATTTTAAATTTATCCTTTCGTCTACGGAAACCCCTTAAGTGAATGAAATAAAAAGTAAACTATAACCTACCTCGGGGCTCGGAACACATGCTACCTGCTAACCAAATTTCGTCATAATCGGTTTAGTAGTTCTAGCGGGAATCGCGGCCAAGATACAGTCTGACAGATAAAAAATAATGTTCTGTTGCCCGTTTTAGTCGTATTTTTTTAAACTCTTCTACAGTTTTATGTCTATCGTAATGATGAATTTTTTTACTGCGATATTTTATTCCATATAATAACATTACAAGGTTAAAATAAATAATATAACAGGTTGTTATTATCTCAAACAAGTTTAACTTTAGCTTACTTCATTTAGTAGAAATAATATGATTCACTTCGTAATTGGTTTTTTTAATGTTAAAAACGACGAAATATTAAATACTTACTTAATTATCAATTCGCCTCTATGGTGTAACGGTATAGGTGTCGCCTATTAAGACCGTTAATCACGTAGGGTCCCGGGTTCAATTCCCAGGTTAGGCAACTTTTCTTAAATGTTTTTCAGATGTTTCTGAGTAAGCATCACATTGCCCGGGATTGGAATGTGCCCGAAATGGCGATAGGCTTGCCACTTATTTAGTATATATATGTTTTAGTATATATACTGGACTTACGAGTTGTGGATATATATTACTAGCACACCTCTGCCTACACCTTCGGGGATAATAGGCGTTTTTTTAATAAATTATCAAATAATTAATTTAGCTTTTTTTCCTCTGATCACATAGTGACGTCACGAATCATAAATATTTTTGTTTTATGAAATCAGTATTCGGTTTAGAATTTTATCGTCTATTAACAAATAAAGCCAGGGGTCGACAACAAAAGACTACAGATTTGGGTGCTTTTTAACGAGTGCCAGAAAAAGAAACAAATCATACTAAAAGTACCATAACGCTTAACCCCTAAGGGTTAGGCAGAGGTATGCTAGTATATCCACGACTCGTAAGTCCAGTAGATATCACACCCACGATTAGCCAAGGTACTAGGGCCCATGATGAGATGGCCAGCCTATCGCCACTTCGGGCACATTCCAATCTCGGGCAATGTAATGCTTACTTAGAAATACTTAAATTTAAAACTTTACTTAAATTTAGGTATTATTTTGGCTTCATTGCATTTTGAATTATATACTAGCTCTGCCCACGACTTCTACGGCCTTTTCATTTCATTAATTTATTTTTACATATCTAAAATAAAAGTAGTCGAAGCCGTTTCTTACTACGTTAGCTGTCTGCCAGTGAAAGTCCCGGCAAAATCGGTGCAGACGTTTCAGTCAGACAGACAGACAAAAATTCTAAAAAATGTTGTTTTGGTATACGTACCTTGCAAATATACTTATGCACTTAGCAAAAAAAATGTATTTGCATAGATGTAAACCAAGTTGAAGTCAGATTTTTGCGTTATACATCGAGTCGGAGTCGCCTGCGAAATGTTTACAAAGTCATTACAACTAGATATTCTGAAAATGTATTGCCTCTATAATAACAAATACTGAAAACAGAATAAAATAAATATTTATAGGAGTCACTCATACAACAAAAATGACTTATTTGCCGTTTTCTTAAAACAGTATAAAACAAAGTCGCTTTCTCTATCTCTATGAAATGAAACGAAATGAAACAAAATGATACGAAAAGAAACGAAATCATACGAAATCAAACGAAATGAAACGAAATCAAACGAAATGAAATGAAATGAAATTACCCCCTTCCCTATGTATGCTTAAATCTTGAAAACTGCGCAACGGATTTTAATGTTGTTTTCTTAAATAGATATAGATAGAGATATTATAGATAGAGTGAATCAAGAGGAAGGTTATTATGTATATAAAATCTATAGTTTACATGTGTGAAGCCGGGGTGGGTCGCTAAACTAAATATGCTTCTTTTGAATAATAGTCGTTAGTAATAGTCAAATCATTTTAATAACTTAATAGCTAATTTTAAAAAAATATACCTATAAATCCATTCACTTCAAAATACGTTTTGTTGACCATATTCACTAATAGAACATAATAATTATTTATTGGTCACCAAAAAATACAAAAGAGACAAACATACAAAACTTAGAGACTAAATGATACACAAAGGCTGACTTATCGCCAAGTCAGCGATTTCTTCAAAGCAACCTTATGGCATGGAACAAGTCAACGAAATATTTTGCAAAGGTGCTCAAAATATAAACCTAACCAAATCTAAGTCACTGCTATTACTCACTTTCTTATTCATAATACTTGTAGTTCCTTTTATTACTTTTATTTAATATGTCTATTAATGTACTAGATTTTTCAAAAGGTTCTGTAGTAGTTTCTAATTCGTTTCCGTCTGTTGATACATCTATTTCATTTGGCTCATCAAGTTCCACAATATCAGCACCAACCAGTCGTTCCTTCAAGAAATTATTGCCGAAGTTCTCAAAAATAACATGGTCATTTTCAATGTCATCCCCACAACATCTATGGAAAAATAGATGGAAAACCGGTCGTCTGTATAAACAAGACAAAACGACGAAGAGAACAAAACAAACAAGCACACAGAAGGTCAAAAAGCGGCACCACATTTTTTTAAATTTAATTGTTATCTGTTAACGCACATTTTGTCTTAGAGACGCAAAAGTCTATAGTCGTCTGGTTTATGATGAATCCAATCAT
Organism: Lasaia peninsularis; assembly: GCA_018236625.1. Classification (NCBI taxonomy): domain Eukaryota; kingdom Metazoa; phylum Arthropoda; class Insecta; order Lepidoptera; family Riodinidae; genus Lasaia; species Lasaia peninsularis. Next base: position 1,810 of record DVZL01008893.1, on the reverse strand, counting down.
GACTGATTGAACCGGAAAAACTTGATGAAAACCGTTTCAATCGTTATGCTATTTGTTATGTGGTATTGAATGTCAACACAGACGTGCGATTTTCTGACGACAAAAGTACTTTTTTTTATATAAGTAGACTATGAGGAAAGAAACCGGGAGAAAGAAATAGCCTCCTTATAGCTAGAAGTGTGATAGTTCTTTGACTTTCCCAGGGCAAACTTAAGAACTAATGTTATGTTAATGTATGTGTACATATCTTTAGTGTAATTACTTTGCGAGGTAGGTAGAGGTACTTGCCAAGCTTCCTCAACATTCATTATTCTTATCATGCAAACACATTGGTTTAAAAGACTACTGACACCGCTGCCGTTACAGTTTAGTCACCTATGCCTATTTTTTAATCATTAAGTATATCATTCTATCACGATTTCCGCACTTTTTTTTTATAGTATAAGACAGCGAACAGGCACACGGGTCTCCTGATGGTAAGAGACAACTGTGGCCTAGAGACACCATGGATGTTGTAGGTGCTCCGCTGCCCAGTGGTCGGGCTGTTAGACCTTATGTGCGAGTCTACCGGCTACCCTACCCTCCGTACCGGAACACGACAGTGTCATTATGGCGGCAGGAATAGGTAAGGCGGTGGATCCCTACCCGGGCGAGTTGCTGCACAGCACTCTACCACCTAGTTAATGTCATGGTGTTGGTGGCAATAGACCCTGTGCTCGCCTCTTACGAGCTACCTGGGTGGAAGGCAGTTGGCCTATTCTACAACGGAACTCGGACCAACACGGGGTAGGTCTTATATACTATAACCACAGTACCTAAATGATTAAATAAATGGAATGGCATTTTCACTGCCGTTTAGTAAATTTATAAAATCTCTCAATAAGTTTCTAATGTTGCAGCGAAAAATAGGAATAAATTTGAAATAAATCTAGTAAGTTTAAAGCGTTCCAAACATGTTCAAATATATATGTTCTGTTATAATAAGATATAGACAAATAGCCAATATTCTTCGTCTTAACCTAATCCCGTATTATATCAGATATATCGGAGTTGGCTACCTAATCTAGGGGGATTTGAACAAAACACAAGTTTTTACGCAAAGCGATTGCCATTTAACCTCTGCAACCCAGAGCGATACTAGACCGAAACCTAGAGTAGATCGAATTCAATGAATCCGGGTTTCCTCAAGATGTTTTCTTTCACCGTAAGAGCACTCAAAAAATGTACATAAGTTAGAAAAACTTATTGGTACATGGCGGGGTTCAAACTTGAACTACCTGAATGGAAGTCTGAAGTGCGTACCGCTATTATAAATAGGCACTATATAATATGGTAAGATTTAGATTTACTACTTTGTCAGAAGAGTCCTGTTCAAAAAATACAAGACTGGATATGATAAAATGTAATACCGTAATGTAGTAAGATCGTAGGTTATGTTCCTACATTGTGATTTTTTTGTTCTTATGGAATAATTGAATTTAATTAACCACTTAAGGTAAATTTGACGGTTGATATAATAAATTAATAAATTGTACTGGATAAATTACCTACACAAATGGTCTGACCCCAAAGTAAGCAAATTAAATAATTATTTTATGTGTGTTAGGCAATAAATATACTTAGGTCGATACAAGAATAAATTTAATAAACACCCAGACTCAGAAATAATAGGTACGCTAGCCTCTCGATCAACAAAACATAATATCAACAAAATATATGAAATAATCCGTGCTATTATTATAAATACGAAAGTAACTCTGTCTGTCTGTCTTTCACGCTTTCACGCCTAAACCACTGAACCGATTTTGAT
>DVZL01008892.1:0-10035 GCA_018236625.1 Lasaia peninsularis | reverse complement strand
CATGCATCTACTTTCGTTGTATCTTTTTTTATGATGGTCTGATAGTTGAATGGTAGAGAAAACATAAAATTAAGCTTGTCCTTCGTATGATATGTATGTAAATGTGCTGAAAATATGAGCTTGAACCTATGTATGTGTGTGTAGGTACACAATTAAGTATATTATACTTTTTTGTTTAGAGACGCAGAAATGAGAAAAGGCAGGCTCCGATTGTTGGGTCATCTGGAAAGAATGAAAGATTAATAAACAGATATACAATGCGAATGTAGTTGGCTGTAGGTATACGGGGAGATCTAAGTGGGCATTTCACGATCAAATAGCTCGACTATTATCCGAGGATGGTATCACGAGTTTCCGAAATCTGCGTTTTTGTCTGAAGAGAATAATGAATGTGGAGGAAGCTAGGCTAGTAAGCAAGGATCGTGACACTTGGCATTCGATCCTCAGTCTACCACACAAGGGACCTGGCGTGGAGATATACGTAAATATATGAGACGCAGTTTGTTTAAGAAATACCTTATATACGTATTTCACTGGTCTAAGAGGTGTGTCGTGCAGCTAATATTATAATATTTGTGGATAATAAAGAAATTTAAAAAATAATTAATTCGTGATTAATATTGCTTTATATTGAAAACTAGCTGTCCCGGTGAAGTTCGTACCACTCGCACTTAAGGGAAGAAAATAACATTTAAAGTCAATTTAGATTGATTTCTGAAGTAATTTTATATTAAACTAGCTGATCCGGCGAACTTCGTAATGCCAACAGTCAATGCATATCGTGTTACCTTTTAGCTGAACAAATTTAGGCTTTAATGAACATAATATAATAATGATACAAAATAAATATCAATATTGATAGATATAATATAAAAGTATATATAATACATACAGAAAGAGAATAAAAATTTAAAAAAATACAAAAATAATTTTTCGTTAACCTACAGAATAGATCTTAGAAATTGTTTTTGGAAATAAAAACTTTAATTTACACAAAATAAATTTCTGAACACACGCTTAAACGTTAAACATTTGTCATTATATCTGTACGGACGCATAAATATTTTAGGAGCTCCTATGTATCTGCCTAATGACTATTAGGTAGTGACCTATTCAACATTTTTAGTTGATTTAAAAAAATACAGGCAATGCATAAATGTCAACTATTACTTACAATATTTGACAGGATGGACAACAAATATTTGACATTTCGTAGCTAATCATTTATTGAAAATAATAATTTTTCATAATTATTTATTCATCTAGTTTTCATTATTTTTAAAATCTATTCTGCTATTTAGGGCGGAGATAAATCCAACGAATCAAAAACAATAAAAATTGGTCCAGCAGATCTCGAGTTATAAGTGTTGTAACAAACCCGACTTTCTTTTATATAGGTATATAGATTAAATTCTGAACGACGTGGACGGGACGAACGTCAAATATATGTCAGGTTGGAATAGTTTCTAAGGAAAACGAAATTGACGTTTTCACTATATTCCTAGATTTTTTTTAATCATATTTACCCAACTTTTAAACTTTCTCTGAACTTCCAAATATAATTCAAAATCAAAATATGCCAAATCAGTCCGGCCGTACCGTAAGCGACTATAGTATATAAATATTGAAAAATATTTAATGTTCAAATTGACTTATAAGTATAATACGAAACTTTTGTATGGGACTTTTCAGACTATTTTTTAATTTTTTCTCTCCATAGACCATTCTCGTACTTGAAAAGGAAAATTGTAAAAATTCATTAGCGAAATTATTAGTTCAGTTGTTTTCAATTCCACATTTACACTTAGCAACACATTTAGCGATTCATTTTTATTTATATTTCTATTCTTCCTTTAATCCGTACTCTGGTCTTGATATGATTTTTTCCTCCTCTACAGTACATGTACATCTTAAGCATGACAAAACCTTGTATCTCGCCCAGAAGCACACCGTGAGTTAGTCCAATCCGTTTAAAAAACGAACATTGATTCTTAATTAATAGAATCAGGCGTTACTTTGCGGAACAGAAAAAACTGTATGTAGTACAAGAAAGGTGCTTACCTGAAGTAAGCTACTAATGTACTACATACAGTCTTTTTTGTTTAAGCACGCTACAATAATCACAATTAATTTCGCGGAATTAGCAAATTAATTAATTTTATTTTTTGTTTGAACCTTGATTCGCCACAAAACAGGACGCGCCACATATCTTGAGGCTACAGCAAGAAACCACGTTTTCATTGTAATTGGCGAGCATGATTCCCATGCTGAAGAACTACGGCAAATAGCCTGTGGGAATGTGGTCTAGCAATTCTGTAATTTCTTTGGGTAGCTTTTAGGGCTCCATACCAAAAGATTAACAACGAAACCCTATTCTTGAGACCACCACCAGACTGTATTTCATAAATCGTAGCTAGAAAGCTCTTTGCACAGACGACGTATTTCTGTTGCCGCTACAAAATAAACACTAAAAACAAAAAAAAATATATACAAAAGATGCTCATAGAAAACACACGTGTTTGTTTTTTTGTGCCGTTTTCTAAAGATAATAAAAAAAACTCTTTGTGTGGTCAATTCGCTTTTGGCCGGTTTTTCGGATTACCTACCAGAATGCCATTTGGTGTTATTTTCGGTGGGTTAATGACGGATATTGGACTGATTGAAGTCGAGGGCAGAAGGAACATTAGACTGCTTGCCAGATTTCAGCAAACCCATGAGACGTAACAATTCAACTTGAGTAAGACGGAACTCTAATAAAATAATTAAAAACAAAATCAAACATAAGATAGCGTTTTGCCTCATTTTAACAATAGCGAAAATTGTAGAGTTATATTAAATTTGGAACGTTTATATATACGTATTTCACTTATTTAAATTTATTAGTGGCCAATTCTTATTTTTATTTGTTTAATTTTATTTTATTATAAATATATCAAAACTAAAATAAACTTATAATACCGTGTGGATATCTAATATTAAATAAATAAATCTCTATTTCTGTTCATAGCATCAATCGTGAACGGATGGAAAATCTTTGCGAATTCTCTTTTTTTTGAGTTATCATGAGAAGATTCCAAAAATGTAGAAAAAAGCACTTTATTTTCTGCATAACAAATTGTTATTAATTGTCTATGTCAAGCAGTATTAAGTCAGCGAGGTAAGTTAGTATGACAATAATTCATTTTAATACATTTCAAAAGCTTAATTTCAATATACCTAAACATAAAATTTGAATGTCTAATATTTTAAGGTTTATAGATAAAATTAGAAACCAAAACTCTACTTTTAGCATAATGAGTTGGTTTGAGAGTTAGTTTTGTGGGTGCTTTTTAGGTCTGCTGAACTAGCCTGAGCTCTACCCACCTTACCTTTAAAAATTCCAAATAGCCGCCTAAGCGTTTTAAATATTTCACCTGAAACTATACTCCCTAAATCACAATACACATGTCTTAGTAATTGCTGCATTGAAGTTATAGTAGTAGGAATAGAGTAAGATTGGGGTACTGATCTCTGAAAAAGCCACTGATAGCTTACCATCTAGCAACAGTTTCAGTGACATATACCTGGAAGACATATACTGGAATCTCTATTATTAAATGGATTAGCACTGTGCTTCGGAAAATTCAAGAAAAAATGACTCTATCTAACGATATTGAGCCAATTTTACAAATATGTTTTTTTATTGAAAAACATATTTGTAAAATTAAAAAGGGAGTATGTGACACTGATAACTTAATCCACAAATAGTTTACGTAGATTTAAACAAATGCACTTTCAAAAACAAAGTCTACAGTGCTACGCCTCTACGCGCTACGAAGAGGTCGGAGGGGGGGCACCATGGGGGCGGAGTCAGAGCCTGCCCTCAAATCCTTTGCGAATTGTTGCCGCACCACAAAATACGCCTCCAAACCAGTACTGCTTCGACTGTTGTCTCGAGCGAACGTGTGTTACTGTAGTGCTAAGTTATCGGATTATCGTGTTTAAAAAGTGTTGTGTGTGACATGTTGGAAAAAACTGGAGCACGGTGCTAGGTCATGTCGCGAAGGAAGCAGAGCAACCCCAAACCCTTGAAACGTAAGTTTTGTGAAATTTCGCAAACGCGAAATCCCCAACAAGTTTTCTTATCAGTTTTGGGAAGCATCTGGTGATTATTTTAACGTTTATCTGTTTTAATTGTTGTTTACTGGTGTATGTTAGATTAACTTTGGAGTTTGGAAGTATAATCTACATGTTATGTACAGTTTAATGACCTTGCTTTTTACTTTAAGTAAAAACTTCTTTTTTTAATTTTAAAACGTCGCCTCTAAATATGTTTAAGAGTGCGAAAGTTTTCAAAGACGAACCGAAGATTTTTTTAATTGAAGACATTTTATGTATTTTTTCCAGAATGTTACAAATTAAGCGGATTTAAAGAAAAAGTGAATAGGCATCTTTTAGCTTAGCATGATTCCACCTTTGACCCCTTCTTCACTTTCCATCAGGTCACTATGCCAAGCTATCTGTTATAAAAAAAATATGTATGATGCAAGTTTATGCAAATTGTTTAAATATTCAAGTTTGCACATGTGTACCTAAGTACTTAAGAGAATTCTAAATTTCTAATGTAAGGTAAAAGTATAATACTAGGATGATGATGGCAATAAAATACAAACTCAAAAATAAGAAACAATATATACTATCATAACTTAAGCTAACTAGCTATTTTAACAAAATAACATTATTTTTTTATACATTTATTTTTAATATTGGTAAAAGTTATAAACGAAAGATAAACTCTTTGGCTTAAACATTATGCCTAAAACAATTCTTCAAGAGTCTGGGCTTTTTAAATGTCTTGGTATTTAATTATGTCATAGCAATATAGTAATAATTGATTAGGACAAATTTTATTTGATTACTTTGAGGTTAATTCATGTTATTTATTTAGGTTTATTTATTTTAATTATAAACTGTATCTTTAGTTCAATTTATTATATACATTTACAAATTAATTAAACTCATAAAAAATAATAACAATTAAAACTATTCTATTTATTATTTATGTCATATATTTTTACCGATAAGATGTTTGGGAGTAACAAAAAAAGAGGTATTTTATACTAAGTAGGAGAGATGTAGGGCTGCCTGTAAAAGTTTGACGTTAAAAATATATGATTGCGGTAGTGCCTTTAGTTTCATGAATGTACCGTCTCTGTCTCTACTACTAAGGTACCCACCATCTTCTCTCTCATGTAATTGAAGGTCAGTTGGGAGCTTAGTTTCTCTATGATTCTCTATATCTCTATGGTAAGAACTTAGATTAAAACTTTACTTACAACATGCACCTTTTAAGAGACGCCGGAAACCGCCAGAGGGCGGTGTAAGCGAATACTCAAAACTACTTGTAGATAACTCTTGTTTTAGATGTGTAATAATAAATTGTCATTACATCTATAAGGTGATTTTATAAAAATGAAACGGCCAAGTGCGAGTGTCTTATCCCATACAATAAAATATAAACGGTAGTTTCGGATAATACACGAGTTATTTGGTCGTGGAATTTCAACCAAAGTTTCCGTAAAACATTTAGAAAATGTACTTAAGATTTTTTTTATGATAATGGGAGGCAAATTACAAGCAGACGGATTTCTTGGTGGTAAGAAATACACGTCGCCTATAAACACCAAAGGTGGAAATGTTGCGTTGCCAACCTGAGGCTGGGATGGTAAGCCTCTTGCGTGAGTAAGTTCACCGGCTAACCTACCCTCCTAACCAGAACACGGCAATGGCGAGCACTGACGCTATTGTGGCAGGAATAGATAAGGCAGTGTTACTAATACGGGCGAATTGTTGCAAGACTCTACCATCTAGTCAATTTCACGGTGTTGGTGACAATAGACTCTGTGCTCGCCTCTTACGAGCTGCCTGAGTGGAAGGCACTTGGCCTATTCTACAACGGAACCCGGACCAACACAGGGAGATATCAAAACTCATTTTTGCATGGCCGAGTTCGAACCTGAACTGCCGAAATGGCAGTCCGAATCGCATACTACTAGGCCACCGAGGCTAGTTACGAATTACAATTCGTTCATTAATACCAAACTCATTCTAAAATTAAATAACCAGAAACAGATTCTTTTGAAAATTATCATACGATTATTTCGTGTGAATTTAATGTCTATATAGTGTATTTCGTAAATGTTTGTGTGGTTGTGGTAACACATATCAAGAACCTGTTTTGATCTCAGAAACTTGAATTTAAAATTAAAAAAAAACGGTAAAGCGCGAGTCGGACTCGCGGTAAGTGGGTGCCGTACCATATCGAACAACTTTAAAAACATCAACAAAATCACTTTATAAATATTTCAGTGGCATATATGAATAATAAAATAAAATAAGTATACAATTTGAGCGAATATTTTTAAGCAAAAGTAATACTCCAGTAAAATATAAATAATTCAATTAATTATAATGAGAGCGACATCTTTTGGTTGTCGGGAAACAAATTGGCAATAAATCACGGTTATATGGAACCCTTGAAAATTATCTTTAAAATATATAATTTGTGAAAATTTCAACTCATGGCGCGGCTTATGAGATACAGCCTAGTGACTGACATCGACATAGTTTTTATCCTTTGTATGCGGTACCCTAAAAAACTTTTATTAAATTTTCACTGGTTATTGAGGAATATTTAAACGCTATATCTGTCTCTTTTTTACCGCTTTACCGATTATAACCGCTTAACATTTGTTGGATTTGCATAAACTGTTTTCGGCATATTAGAAATTTGATAATGACTATACGTATAATATTATAACATTATTGATAATTTCAACAGTGGACATTTTTATGAAATAAGACAGCGAACAGATACACGGGTCTCCTGATGGTAAGAGACAACCGTGGCCTATAGACACCATAGACGTTCTAGGTGCGTCGCTGCCCTGTGCTTGGCTGTTAGACTACCCTACTGGCTACCCTACCCTCCGGACCGGAACACGACAATGTCATTATGGTGGCAGGAATATGTAAGGCGGTGGATTCCTATCCAGGCGAGTTACTGCCCAGCACTTTACCCCCAGTGGTAATGACCCAGTTAACCTATGCTCGCCTCATACCAGGCAGCTCTGGTAGGAAGGCAGTTGGTCTATTCTACACAGAGGACCCGGATCAATACCCCCCGTGTGTAATATAATGAGATTGTTAGAAACCAATTACCGTATAAAGATAAAAATGACTCTGGGTTCCGTGTTGTTTAGCGTTCCGTTCGCAAACGGTAAAATAATGAGAGCCTTGATGTCCTACTGGTTAGAGCTTCGGAATTCCATATGGTAGTCCAGGTTCGAATCCCACCATGTACTAATGAGTTTTTCTAACTTAAGTGAAGGAAAACATCTTCATGGCACTCGGAAAATAAAATGATAAAATATTTTACGGTTTCCGTTTTTTTTTTTGAAAAAATATAACATGCACCAAAATTACCAGCAACATAAATTTTGTCACAACATTTTAATTTATTCGTCAATAAATAATATTTATTTACATAATTAACAATACATTTCTTAATAAATTATATTTTTTATTTATAAATAATGTTCGCATAAAATACATCAGATGCAGCTGCTTACAGCACTTTTTTATTACTTTAAACTGCTATATTAAATTGTGACTCTATTGTGTGAGAGTTAAGGTGGCTTTTGTCTTGACACGTTGTATTATTAAAAATATATTTCTTTAAAAAATACATCCAGTAGCAAAATAGTACATACTATGTTATGTTAGTTTGTTAGGATACAGGGAACATTAAATGTTAAACCTTCTCCTATGTTTGAAAAAGGAATAATTTTTTACTCCTTGTAGTGCATAGATTTCACAATAGATGGCGATGCTTGTACTAAAAGTTGTTAGTGACTTATATATTTTAAAATTAATTTATTAAAACAACTTTAATTATTTTTCTATTAGAAATATGGACTTCGATCTCCATCTAAGGAACATGTAACCTCCTAAATTTTAGTTTTAGAACACTCTTATGGGAACGCGTTAAATCACGTAATCGGTTCCGTACTATTATCTGTCAAAACAGCAAAAAAACACTTCTATTGTATGGAAGCATCTTTTGTATAAATTTATTAATACTTATATATTGTTTTATGGCGAGAAATACATCATCTGTGAACATTTTAACTATCTAACTATCACAGTTTATGAGATACAGCCTGGTAACAGACATACAGACAGATAGGCAGACAGACAGGCAGACGAACAGACAGCGGAATCTTAAAAATAGGGTCCTTTTAACGCTTTGGGTACGGAATTCTAAAAAGTAGCCTATTTTGTTTCTCCATATCCCATTCACTTGCAAAATCGCAACATAATCGATTCAGGAGGTTACGCAAACAAATATCCAAGAATCTACACAATTTGTTTTATTAAAATTGAAATAATAATAAAAATTTTTATTAAATTAAAAATCAATTATTTTCAAGAAACGAGTCGTATTTTTTATACGAATCGTAACCTGTCAATGTTTATAAAAAAACTCAAGCCTATGAATAAAAGAAAACTATACGCTTCGTTACTAGCAGGTAAACAGGCGTTTTTACAGATTACTGTACGTTGATTAAAGGAACGGGTAAATTAAAAATAATAAGGTTTTTTTTAATCTGATGTATTTTTTTATTTTTAGATTACCTACGTACTATGAAACATTAAGTATTGTTGGATTACATAATGTTAAAAAGTAACGTTAAAAGTAAAAAGTATTGATAACAATGTAATTGTTCAAGTAATTCCAGTAACAGATAAAATAGAGATACACAATCGTGAAGTTAACGTTTTATGATGAAACTAGTTGTTGCGCGTGGCTATACCCGCATTTGCAGTTATTTAGTCCCTTATTTCATTCCCTTGGGGGTTGAAGTTTGAAAAATCCTTCCTAAGTGGATGCCTACGTCCTAAAAGGAATTATAACCCCCTAAATGTTTGGCCTATGCCTTAAAACATAAACCACTTTTGTATTAAAAAAATACCTTCACGCCTATTATCCCTGAAGAAGTAGACAGAGGTGTGCTAGTATATATATCCACGACTCGAAAGTCTAGTAGATATATTAGAAAGACCCACGATTAGCCAAGGTACTAGAGTCCATGATGTGATAGGTGGCAAGCCTATCGCCACTTCGGACATATTACAATTCCGGGCAATGTAATGCTTACTCATAATAATCAAAAATTTATTTAAGAAAAGCTGCCCGATTAAGGAACTGAACCCGTGACCTTACGCGACTAACGATGTTAACAGGCAACACCACAGAGGATTTTGTATTTATATGTTGTTAAATCAAATTTAACTAAATAAAAATAAAACTAATGGAACCTAATTTTGACTAAATAATGCAATAGAAAAATGTTCATATCCATATACACAAAATGTACACAAAACTATCTATTACCAATAAATTTTATATAAAAATTACCTCAGGGAAAAAATTCTATGTTCAGCAAGTTTTTATTGTTTAAATATATACAAATAAATAAAATTGGAGTATCTGAATGTAATGTTATATTTAATGGCTTTTTACTAAAGGCATATTATGTATGTTTAGAAGAAGGTACTTACATATTATACCGAAATAATATTTTTTAGAATTTTTGCCTGTCTATCTGTCTGTTTGTACCCGCAAATCTCTGAAACGGCTGGACTTATTTTGAGAGAACTTTCACTGGCGGACAGCTAATTTAATAAGGAACGGCTTAGGCTACTTTTATTTCAGAATTTTATTTTAGAAATATCCTTACTAATATTATAAATGCGAAAGTAACTCTGTCTGTCTGTCTGTACGTTACACTTTCACGCCTAAACAACTGAACCGATTTTGATGAAATTTTGCACAGAGATAGAGTAGACCATGAGGTAGGACATAGGCTACTTTAACCGACTACATTATAAAGAGGGTATGTTTTTACACGATTAGTCTGCCCTTTGAAAGTTGTCTGTATTATTAAAATAATTCACGCGTGCGAAGCCGCGGGCGGAAAGCTAGTATAAAAA
>DVZL01008891.1:0-10035 GCA_018236625.1 Lasaia peninsularis | reverse complement strand
TTATTCTGTTTTTAAAGATTTGATTTTAACCGCAATAAATGTACAGCAAATGTGATAAATTCAACAATTCATCCTAGTTCACGATAAATAGCCTAGTACGTCTTAGTAATAAAAAGGTTTTTTAACTTTTGAGTAGGGAACCCTAAAAATGCACATCGAAGTTCTGTATACATTTTTTACGCAGTATCTAAAGTTTATAGGAAAAATAGTTATCTTGATTATGTTTCCTCAAATTCAATCTTTTAACAAAACTTTTTTCTAGACTAATTACACGCATAGACCCCTAGGTATATATGTAAGTATAAAATTATAATACTTAAAAGGGTAGGCAGAGGTGTGCTAGAATATCCTTGACTCGTTAGTCCCGTAAATACACTAGAACACCCACCATTAGCCAAGTTACTAGGGCCCATGATGTGATAGGTGGCAAGCCTATCGCCACTCTGGGCACATTCCCATTCCTGGCAATATAATGCTTACTCAGAATAATCTGAAAAACTTTTAATAAAAGTTGCCTGATCTGGGAATTGAACCCGGAACCCTATGCGGCTAACGGTCTTAACACGTGGCATCCGTACCGTTACACCACGGAGGCAATACTTTACACTTATATAGAATATCGGAAGTAAACTTAATTTACACTCAGAACAAGAAATACAGGCTATTGTCATCAGACAAATGAGTGTTCTCTTGGTAATGGAACCCACAAAAAAACAAAGCGGTTTAATTATCCGCGGTCAAAGCTGCGTAATTAGATTTCATTAAAAAAAACCGCAAATGTGGATGACTATAAGTACGACCAAATTGCTCGAATATTATCCGAGAGTAGAGTCATGAGTCTCCGAAGAGAGTAATGAACGGGAAGCTCGGCAAGTATATTGAAATCATAATGCCAAGTGCACTCGATATTCTCTGCCGCCACACAACGGACCAGGCGTGAAGATTCGTACGTGTTGTGTGTATACTAAATCATTTTCCTTAAGTTTAAGAACTATTATTCACCTGTTATAGGTTAGTTATGACTAAAGACGTTAAATTCTACGGACAAAGAAATGACGGTAATAAATCTTATTTTTACCACATCTCAACATGATGAATATTTTCAAAGGTAGGATGACATTCGGCGTTTACTTTTTGATAAAATCTTTAGCACATGCTCTGAGTGCATACAGTTTTATTATGAAAATATCAGGCCCAGTGACCTTTGTGGGATAAATATAATACGTGCCACTGCAACTTTGGTTTTTAAAGGTCGTAATATTTTTGCAAAAGTCATAATGCGAATGTCATGGGAAATTATATTACAGTGTGGTCACGAACTCAAAAAATTACAGAAGTATTTGTATATTAATGAATGAATGAATTAATCTACGAATTGTTTGTGGAGCATCTATATACATAAATAAAATTGAAGTGTCTGGATAAAATATTAAAATAACCGCTTTTTACTAAGTGTATATTATAGAATTTTTGTTTGTCCGTCTGTCTGTTTATTCGTACCCGCTAATCTCTGAAACCGCTGGACCAATATTGACGGGACCTACACTGGCAGACAGCTAATGTAATAAGGAACGGCATAGGATACTTTTATTTTAATATTTTATTTTAGAAATGTATAAAATAAATAAATTGAATAAAAACCCGGGCGAAGTCGCGAGCACAGCAAGTCAATAATAAATATTAACGTATTGATAATTCCTAATCCTACTTATAAATGCGTTAGTTTGTAAGTATGGATGGATGTATGTATGGAAGTTTCTTACACTATTACGAAAAAACAACTGGACAGATTTGGTTACACTTTACAGTAAGATAGATAGCTTATATAATATAATAATAACAATAAGGATGTCTTTCAACAACTATATGATTCACGCGGGCGAAGTCACGGGTGGAAATCTAGTTTATTTAATAAAAGCTAGCCATAAGCAAAAGCAAATGAAATATTTTTTATTGAAGCAATCTGAATTAGTTATAGCCCAATCTGTGATATCTAATTATAATATTTATTAAAATTTTAAAAGCCTTGGTGGTTTAGTGGTGAAGGCTTTGGAGCTCCATTTGGGTAATTCAGTTTCGAATCCCGCCGTATACCAATAAGTTGTCCAAACTTATGCACATTTTATGACTGATCTCCTTTTGTATAATTCGACCTAATCTAGGATTAGGTCTAATTTTCTATCTGGATTATAGAGGATAAATGGGAGTCGATCTATGCAAAGACATGAAATGTAGTCAAATCCCCTAGACTTCTTATTCAACACTGATATATTCTCATTTAGTTAGAATTTGTCAAAGAGAGGTGTTTAGAAACTAATAATTTTTCATAACAAACATAACATATTATGTACACTTGCATGTATAATTGCATCTACCATTTTTTTAAATAGTAACTTTCCACAAAAAAGTAAATCAAACATAATTTTGAAGTGATAAATTTGAATTATTATAATTAATATTATTAAATACCTGTATGTCAGTTATATTATAAATCTATCTAATGTGTAAAATATTCGCGTCCCAGTATAAGTAGCTTCAGTCCTCGGAAAAGGACCCCTTTTGATTAAACTTTATACGTACACTTTACGGGCTTGGGAATAGTTTGTGATCTATTTTCCATATCATTAATTGGTATGGGTGTTTCAAGTCTTCTTTTATTGTTTGGAGAAAATAATAATAATAAAATATCATTTTTCACTCATGCTTTACGACATGACAATGTTTGCCGGGTCAACTAGTTTACATATAAATTTTGGCATGCAATATAGTGCATGTGTTAATCAATCGAGGGCCAAGAAAAGTTATGATGCAAACTCGTAAATATTCTCGTCAAACCGGCTTTGAGCGTCTCTATAATATGATACTAGCATTTGCCCGCGGCTTTGCTCGTGCTAAATTCTGGGTAACACGGTTTCCCTTTCCTGATTTCTATATACCATTTTATAGCTTTCGCATTTTTAAGGGGTTGGGGAAAGATTTCAAACAAAAAAGTTGAGAGGTGTCAAGGGACACCCGGATGGAACGAAGTTTACTATTCTTTTTTTTATTACAATTCCTTCACTAATCAATCGATAATAAAAAAATAATCGTCGCGACACAACACTGTTCTATGCAAAATAGAAATGAAAATATCTGGCTTGCTTTCTACAAGAGAGAGAGAGAGAGACAGAAATATCAATCTGGTGACTACATACACCCAGTGGTTACTATAGCAATAACAACAAAAGTGTCGTGTTGACTTTTTGGTGAAAATTTTTTCCGTCTAGCCCCCTTTCACGACGCGCGATATGGAACTTCGTTCCAAAAAAACAAGATGGCTTATATCGCTGAACTATAACGAAAGTGAAAACATCTTTGCAGTAACCTAGCTACCCAAAGACACACATACTCATACACATATACACACACTCCCAAACCCGGGCTTACTCTAATTTCTATATTCTTATTTATGTGTCTTGCCTCCCGCTGTAAATGTTGTTAATTGTATTTTGGAAATTAATAATTTGGTGTCCACCTCACAGGTTTTGCCTAGAGTGGATTCCGACAGTAGTTTTAAGTGTGGAAATGTACTAAAGAATATGTTAGACAATTAATAAAAAAAAAATTATAATATTTATAAATGAATGTTACTGGACATATAACACAAATTGATTTGACCCAAAAAATGCCTGTGCTATGGGTGTTAGACCACGATACTAATACATAGAAATACTTAAATGGATACAAGAATAAATTTAATAAACACCCAGACCAGGAAATCCAAAGATCTATGTTCATCACACAAATGACGTCTATCCCCGTCGGGAATCTCGCGCCTCGTGGTTAGTCGATATGGTTAGGCGTGTACGCTAGCCACTCGACCAACGAGGCGATCAGTTCCTACAGTAATAGGACTTTATACCATACAATTATTTTTAAGTGAATGTATTAAGCAGCAGTCAGCGCAAGTTTTTAAGTTTCTGATTTTTTACCTGTGGCTGGAATCCGTTTTCATCAGCAATGTATGTCAAAGCGATAGGGGTTCCATCTGGCGATTTGTAACTGAACTTTCCTTCAGCAACTTGAACTTCTTCACCTTCTCCTTTCCCAAAGTTTTTCACATATCCCGACTCCTCGGCGTTTATTTCGTTGCCAGTTTCGTATCTTAAATTAAATTATTGGAAAAAAGATAAGAAAAAAGTATATCTGATATATTCTAGTAAATCATGAAAGAAGTAAATCTATATTTTATTGTCCCGTATTGGTCCGGGTCATTTGTGTAGAATAGGCTATCTGCCTCCCTACCAAGTAGCTCGTAAGAGGCAAGCATTAGTTAACTGGGTCACTCTCAACAAGACTATTGGTAGTAGAGTGCTGTGCAGCAACTCGCTCGCTTAGGGATCCACCGTCCTACCTGATGATTCAGAGGGTAGGGAACCCGGTTAATTTGAACCGATAGATCAAAGGACGGCCTATAGGCCTATAGGTGTCTATAGGCCATGGTTTTCTCTTACAATTAGGAGGGTCGTGTGCATGTTCGTTGTCTTATCCCATAAGTAAAATAAAAATTCGTCAAGTGCGCACTAAGGGTTCCGTTTATCTATAAAAATGGCAAAGTCACTTTTGTTGTATGCGAAAACCCTTCATATACTTAGGTTATTCTGTTTTAGTATTTGTTGTTGTAGCGGCAATAGAAATATATGATTTGTAAAAATTTCAACTGTCTAGCCATAACCATTAACATTATCTATAAAAACGACAAAAAAAACAATTTTGTTTCATGCGAGCACCTTAATGTATTTAGTTTATTCTGTGTTAAGTAATTGTTGTTGTAGTGGTCACAGAAGTACATCATCTATGACTTTCAACTGTCTATCTACCACGGTTCACTAGATAGAGCCTGGTGACAGACAGACAGATGGACAACGGAGTCTTAATAATACTATGATAATAATCCCTTTCCTACCCTTTGAGTACAGAAGTCTAAAACTTAATTAAAAAGGTGACGAGTGTTACCTTCCGTCAGGAAATATTTCCATATTAAAAAAATCATTAAAATGAATCCGGTTCGGAATCAGATCCGGTTTTTTATTATAATGATAAAAATGTTATGTTATTTGGTTATCTAGTGCAAGGTCGTCTTGCTTCATCCAATTTAATAAATGTATTTCAAAAACCTCGTGTTGCCCATGATTCTTCGGGATAAACTACTTAACACATTATAACCAAACTTTACAAATACTTGTAGTTAGTTTCAGTTTCAAATATAAAATCGTTTTTCTTTCTATGCTTTCTATATAATAAAGACAGAGCCCGCGGACAACACTTAGAAATCGAGATATTTTATTCTACATGTCTAAAAACTTACAATTTTTATTTAAAAAAAGGTTGAGACTGAAAGAAATTGTGTTTACTTTATTTTCCTTGTATTTTTATGTATATTTACCGACGGAGTCGTATAGATGTCGTAATCCACAAATCGCGTTATTTAACGAACCACTTATATGATGACTATTTAATCTTAGTGCGTATGTGCGACCGAGCTTAGCTCGGTAGTTGTTTTCGGTTTAGGAGTTTTGGCAACACAATAAAAAACTTTCAAAATAATCAAAATATCCCAACCGATAATCTATTTTGCCTTAGTTAAAAACCGTAGTTTTTGTTGGACATAAGACCCAGATCTAGATCAATTTTTCACCCTCTAAAACACTCAGATATCAAATTTCAGCGAAATCGTTAGAATCGTTTCCAAGATCGCCGGTGAAAAGAAATAAATACATAAACAAGAATTGCTCGTTTAAAAGTATTAGATTAAGCTCGTTTTAGTATTTCATGTAGTGAAAAACAATACCTACAGCCACTTGTATGATCCGTCAGGATTAGGTCCCTCTATATCGAATCTTATAATTGGAATGGGTTCTTGAGCTTTTTGTGCTTCTGTTATAACGCTGAATGTTAAAAGGCATAATGCGAAGATAGATATCTGAAATTGAAAGCAAAAAGTTTTGTAATTACAGAAGATCAACTTGATATAAAATGTTAACTGTGCCCACGATTTCTCTGCGTTAGAGTTTGATCAAATAAAAGTAGCCTTAATTAATTCTTGACCGCCTTGTTGGCCGAGTGGTTAGCGTACACGCCTAACCGCATCGACTATGAAGGTCAGGTTCGATTCCCAACGGGGACAGGCGTTTGGGTGATTAACATAGATGTTTGTATTTCCGGATCTGGGTGTTTATTAAATTTATTCTTGTATCTATTTAACTATTTCTATGTATTAGTATCGTTGTCTAACACCCATAACACAAGCATATAATTTGCTTACCTTGGGGCTAGATCAATTTGTGTAATTTGTTTTATATTATTTATTTATTACCTCAGCTATTCCATCAAAATTGGTTGAACTGTTCTAGGGAGTAGCCGGAACAAACAGACACTCATAGTCATAGGTCAAAGAGGCCGGCCCAAGAAACACTGGCTAGACGTCGTGAAGTATGATATGTGTACCAATAGACTAACTATTGAGGATGCTGAAGATCGAGCGAAGTGGATAAGTAAAAGTCGGAAAGCAGACCCCGGGTTTCCATGCCCAAATGTAAGGAACAACCGGGATTAACGCTGATGATGATGACTGATGTACATAAGGTAAAAAACCTGATATGTTAATTTTACCAACAGACACTCAGACTTTATTAATATAGACTTAGCTCCTATATTTTGAACTTCCATTTAAGTCTTGTTGTAATATCTGGGACGTAAACCCAAAGAGAGAGTTTAACAATCATTTGTACCACAATAATATTTCATAGCAATGGAAATACATTTGCGGTGATATTTGAAATTGAACTTGGTGATATATGGGATATATTTTATCACATGGTACTTTCACCTTTCACAAATGCATTGTGCTTTTCATGTTTATGAAAATATATCGAATAAGGTCTTTTTACAGTACTCGATAAACTACAACATTTATGGTGTCTATAGGCCATGGTTGTCTCTTACCATCCGGGGACCTGTTTACTTGTTCACTGTCTTATACTATAAAAGAAATAAATAAATCTTTTTCTCATTTGCACTTGATTAGCTTCCATAAGATTAATATATTAATCCATCAATTAGCGATTTTTTATCACAAAAAGTATGAGGCTGTAATATTCTTTGGAAAAAAGTTATCGCTACGAAATACGAAAATGCGTTTTAAAAAGTTAATTTGTAGAATATATCTATATAAAAAAATCGTCAAGTGCGAGGCGGAACCGTTGCGTACTATTATCTACAAAAACGGCAAAAAATGTTGTATGGGAGTACCTTTTATATATTTATTTTATTCTGTTTTTGGCATTTGTTGTTATAGCAGCAATAGAAATAAATATAAAAAAGTACCTTCACGCCTATTATCCCCAAAGGGATAGACAGAGATGTGCAAGTATATCCACGACTCGGAAGTCTAGTACCATTTAATGAACCATGATATTCTAGCTATCAGATACAGCTTGGTGACAGACAGACTGACGCGCATCGGTGTCTTAGTAATAGGTTTCTGTTTTTTATCCTTTGGTTACGGCAATAACAATAGCTAGTTGAATTCTCTTTCGTTGCGTTTGATGAAGTCTTTTATGAAAGGAAGGTTTTTATGAAAAAAAATACTAGGAAAATTTTAAAGAATATCCACCGGGTCAACTAGTTTAGTTTATAAAAGCACACTAAGGGGCTAAATTCAAACACGTCAAAAATACTACAAAGCGTGAAAGTCGTTCTGGTTCAAAACTGTATAAATAACCTATAACCCTTACACTTTTCAAAAACATGTTAACTGATAGGTCACGTGTTTTGCGCACGAGATATTTAAATGTAGGCTCTTCCTAGACAGTTTCATAATAGTATTAGCTTGTGCAAAAGCATTGTCTATAATTATATTCTTGGAACAGTCATCTAAAGATTCACTTGTTCGACGA
This sequence comes from Lasaia peninsularis, assembly GCA_018236625.1. Lineage (NCBI taxonomy): Eukaryota > Metazoa > Arthropoda > Insecta > Lepidoptera > Riodinidae > Lasaia > Lasaia peninsularis. The sequence goes on along the minus strand of DVZL01008891.1, from coordinate 2,098 downwards.
CAAACCAAAGGGCTCGACATGTATCTAAACAAATAAATGAAATTTGGGTGTCTGCATATAATATTAAAATAACTGCTTTTTACCAAATGCATTTGTATCTTTACAAGGTTCGTACATATACCAAAAAAAATATTTTTTAGAATTTTTGTCTGTCTGTTTGTACCCGCAAATCTCTGTAACGGCTGAACCGATTTTGACGAGACTTTCACTGGTTCTTATGTAATAAGGAATGGTTAAAACAACTTTAATTTCGAAATTTTATTTTAGAAATGCTTAAAATAAAATTATTAAATGAAAACGGGGACGAAGTCGTGGGTACCGTGTATTCAAATTCGATTTGATCTAAAATTGGGTCTATTTTTACTAATCGGTAGCAGAGGTCCGACGGTAGTTACTCTGTGTAAGAACCAGCGTACTTGTTAAATCTCCGATTGGGTAGCCGACCCCGATATCATCTTATACATTAACAGGAATAGGCCAGGAACATTGGAAAAATAAAAATAATACTTTTGCTTTTTTTTCATTCTAGGTATGGGCGAAATTAATGCGATATCTCGGCGAACAGTTGGTTTGTATTAAAAACAGAGAAGTAAAGTTAGTAGTGGTGTAGTAGTTTAAGAACCTCGGTAGTCTAGTGGTACTTTGACTTACATTTCGAATTTCCAAGTTCAAAACGCGCTATGTACCGATAAGTTCAATTAGTTAAGGACAATGTTTGAAAGCTTTTATAATGACCACTTTAATTTCGAACTTTTTTGTTCGAACATAGCAGAATTCACTTATATGCTCTAATCATTAAGGATAAGATTGAATAGAAAATATATTTTTATAGTTAAAATATATTCCAATATCAAATATTAATTTCAATATTATACAAATAAATAGTCTATCACTATAATGTATATTTGTGTATCCTGACACACATCAATCGCTATTGAAGAACAAAAATATATTTTCTGTATTATTTATTGTTGCGGCTTGGTGAAACTTCCACAACTGAATATTACTTTTGGAAATAGCCAACCGGGTTCGCTTTTTACAGCGTAATCAGGGTAAAATAAGGATTTTCGCAAAGTAACGCCTGAATCTAATACTTTTAGATACTTTTAGAATGCATATGTAGTAATAAAAGTGAAAGAAGCTAGGAAATTGGGATGTAGGAATCGTGGCATTTCGCACGCTTAGGATTAAAGTGACCGAATCAAAAAAATGCAATTTGTGATAAATCAGCAAGAAAGCTTTTAAAAATGATGTGTAGTTTTGAATACATCTTAATATCTCTTTCGGGTTTTCAAACGATTGGTTGTAATCAAATTTTGTGGATTAGTCTTTTGAGTACACAATTACAATGTAAGATCATATTTATAGTGAAATGATAAAATCGATTATGACATAAATTTTTAGTTTAGTAACTAAGCGATTTGGCACTCGTTACACTATGGAATTATATACGTTACACTATGAATTGCACCAAATTCCCTGGGAGGACATAGTGCTCGAATAGAAATGCAAATAACAGTAAAAATTTTGTATACAAAAATACGCTTGGAGTGTATTCACTTCCGATGTGTTCCAGACCTATGATCTAAATTATTGAGCATTCCCACAGGAACCTGTTTAGGTATCGGAATAAATATCAGCCTTAGTCTCCCATCAAAATTAATATTGTACTTTCATATTTCTGATATTAAGAATTCACTAAAAGGTCTATTTTCCCTTATATTAATAGTCTTACCATTTTGAATATAAGAAATGCAGTCTGGATGCACGAGAGCACGATGCAACACAAATATGTTCACTATGTCACTGCAATGAGCTTATATACCGTCAGTTTTACCTATGAACTTCGCGACCTGTGTGTGGCTCATCCCTGTGATGCTTCTAACACATTATTTAAACACGGTGAATGCGATACATCAAAGAGGGACTTTCATTAGATTTATATGGCAAATAATGTGGATAAGTTCTTTAAAAATACAAAGTGCATCTTTTTTATGAACTTGAATCAGTAGAAAATTATATGACATTTACATCTCTCATGTTCGGTAAGTAGGTCCTTATTACCCCCAAATGGGGCTTGTAAGTGACCGATTACCGC
>DVZL01008890.1:0-10035 GCA_018236625.1 Lasaia peninsularis | reverse complement strand
ATCTGAAAAACATTTAAGAAAAGTTGCCCGACCCGGGAATTGAACCCGGGACCCCACGTGGCTAACGGTCTTAACAGACGACACCTGTACCGTTACACCACAGTTTTTTAAAAAAAATAAAAAAACAAACAAATTGAGAATTTCATTATTTTACAATCGTTTCACACGTGACTGAGCATCTTTTGTACTTAGGTTTTTAATATATATATATACATATTATGTATAAGATAAATGTATTAAGAACATCCTTCTTTTTAAAGTTGATTAATAGCAGTAGACACTGACTTAATTTCTTTGAATTTCCATTGAGCCACAAAGAAACTAACAAAGCCATCTTGTTGGTTTTTTAGGGTTCTGTAGGTACCCTAAAAACCTAATCTAATATATGTACGATGATGATGAGGTACGCTGAAAACCAACAAGAAAACGGGTGCGTAATAACCCTATTACTAATACTCCGCTGTCCTTCTGTGATTAGGTACCGTGATTTTCACAGATGATGTATTTCTGCCGCTATAAAAACAAATATTTAAAGAAATATATAAAGGGGCTCCTATATAACGAAGGATCCGTACCAACCAATACATGTCATTATTAGATTGCTCTATATATTCTCAAAATATCTAGATGTATGTCAACTCAATATAAAGCATGAAAATGAAGTAGTATTTATTTTCATGTTTTTTTTATTTATTTTTTTTTCATCATTTAGGTATAGAACTCTAAAAAACTATTTTAGTTAGTCAGTTTCAGTAATATATAAGCAGTAATTAGGGCCTATTGGTATTAAATCATTTGGGTTGTTCGACACGCTTGTCCTTAACAAATCTAACATGGCCTTCAATCACGAAACCTTTTGTATAATGATCATAATAAAGACCATTCCAGTAAGCAGTTCACCAATGCAAGTAATTTATGATTTTAATAAATCTTTGGTAATTACTAACATTAATAGCTTCTAAGAATAGTGTCCGATTTTGACGCACGAGGTTCTAGGTTTTGATTCCCTGAAATTAAATGAAATTTATTTATTTGCCGAATATGTGTGTTGGTATGGCAACTTATTGCCTTGGCCTTTTCCAGTTTATTTGAAAAACATAACATGAGATTGTATTTCACATGTCACATGACGGCAAATCTATCGCCATATTGGAAAGTCGCCAACATGGAAATATTGTCGGCTAATCGTGAGTGTATATGACCTCTGCCTGGCCTTTCGGAGATAAGGGCGTGACGATTTTGATAAATGATGTTCTGAACAACACTACTTAAATGTAACATAATTTTTTTTATCTTTGTAGTAACTACCGACGCAAGAACTACATATTTTATACATGCTGTTATTTGCAACTGTAAGGTTATAATAGGTATTAGTGTAACCACTTCAACCTAAGATTACAGAACGAGGAACTAATCTAGGATTGGGATTAGTTTCGATTTTAATAGACATCAGATGGCGGTCGCTTTTCATGAAAACTGGCGTCTTTTTGCTCGCTTGTCATCCTTGTATCAAGGTACCACCTGACATTGATAACAGTACAAAATAAAAGCTGAATTGTGAAAGTGTTTTTTCTTTCTATGTTTCTTGAAGTGTCTATAGGCCACGGTTGTCTCTAAAGCTTTGGTTTCCTAGGATAGCGGCCGTAATGTTACGGACGCAAAAAGACAACGGTCTTTACGGTGACTACATGTGGAAAGTTCCACGGCCGTAATGACACACCGTCAGGTATTTTTTTAACACAAATGCCTAATGAAAAGTATTCAGGAGAGAAAGTGGACGACCTTGATTTAGATTTGTAATTTACCTGGAGGATAAACTATCATCAGAAGAGATATTATTTATAGCTTCATGTTTACATACAAAATCTATCAAAAATTTTGTCGTCCTCGCTGCTCTGCAACTCATTTGGTAGGTACATGAAAAAACTTCACCACTATCTATAAAACGTTCACAAATTATCTGACACTGCCATGACAGCTGTGACGCAAATGGCGACACCGCTTTTTGACGTTACGGTGACGCTACCGCTCCCTAGGAAACCGCCCCGTTTTGTTTATATAGACAACGTTCTAGTGACGTCATTTACCACTGTTTACGGCCGCTATATTACCAATAGGAGACCCGTGTCAAGCACACGCTCCGCAGGCTCATACCACGTTGATGCATTAAATCAAAGCAGGCATTAATTGTACACTAATACTTCTTCTAGCATCATTTGTTCTACGGGATAAACCAGCAAACGACTCTCTCGATGGTAATAAGTAACCGACCTATAAGCACCTTAGTTGCTGTAGGCGCGTTGCAGCCCTACAGGGTGTTGGATCTAGTGTTCACGTCTACCTGATACCTTCCCTCCAGAAGACAGTAAAAGTTAAGGTAGATTCCTCTGTGGCCAAGTTAAAGTGACCCGTTTTATATATTATCACATTTACGAGCCTGCAGGAATAAATATAGTATATTAAACACAAGGGTCCTGAATCAACTCGGGAATTAATTATGAAATTTTATATTAAACTTTTCCCTTCATCTTAGCCTTTGTTATATCAGATGATATCGGGGTAGGCTACCTAATCTAGGGGATTTGACTAGGACACAAGTTTTTATACAAAGCGACTGTCATCTGAACTCTGTAACCCAACTGCAACCAAGGAAAACTAGGCCCAAACCTAGATTAGATCAAATTCAATGAATTCGGGTTTCCTCACTATGTTTTCATTTACCGTAAAAGCACTCAGAAAATGTACATAAGTTATAAAAACTCATTAGTACTTGACGGGGTTCGAACTTGGACTACCCGAACGGAAGTCCGAAGCGCGCACCATTAGGCCACCGAGGTTCTTACATTAAACTATTTTCCATTCTTGTATAAAACTTTACTCCCTCATTTCAAAATTAATAAAATGCCTTTTTAAAATACACAAAGAATTCATTATGGACAGATTAAAAAAAGGTTTTCTAAGCATATGATATGTATCAGAGGTCTTCGAGATTAATATATCATTTTGTATATAAGCCTCTCTGTAATCTCAACCAGGCTGAATTACGATGTAGGAAATATCCTCTTATTCTTTGCATAAACCATAAATCATCTGTGGTAAAAGAATTCCCTGTGGTATTATGAGGGAATATCAGCAATATTAACCAAACATGCACGGTATTACTTTGGGTTCGGGTTTAAGAATCTTTAGTGGGGAAATACTCAATCTAATTACCTTATTATAATGTTATCGATAGTTGTTTCTTTGGGGGTTAAATTTCTGAAAAATCCACTTGTGAATGCCTACGTCATAATAGGGAATGTTACGATGTGTGCAAAATTTTAAGAGTTTGGCATTGCTACATCAATCAATTATGTTTTATTATATTTCCTTTTTATATTAATGCATAAAAAGCATTGTAATATATTATATCACTACATAATATAAAACAAAGTCACTTTCTCTGTCCGTCCCATATGTATGCTTAAATTTTTAAAACTAAGCAACGGATTTTGATGCGATTTTTTTAATAGATGAAGTTATTTAAGAGGAAGGTTTTTATGTATATAATATGGATAATACACCCGTGTAAAGCTGGGGCGGGTCGCTAGTACATTATATAGAAAGTATTGCAACACATAAATGAAACTCATAGATTCAACAATTAACTTGATATTAAAAACGGAAGTTACGCCAAATTATTATAAAAAATACATCAATTAATGCTGCATGTTACTCAGATATAATAATCAAAGTGAATAATTATAGATTTCTTAAGATCAATATAAGCATTTATAAAAATTATGAAATTTATGAAGCAATTAGTAAATTTATAATTAAATTAAGTTAAAGACTTGTTATAATTAAATGGACTAATACCGGATGTGACGTAGTCAGCACAAACTCAGTAGGTATGTCTTAATATAAATGTATATATATTTTATATTGATCATTATTATTTATATTATTATTAAAAGTGTAGTCATTGAGCACACACAAACTTTTACAAAATAAATGAGGGTACATGACAAATGCTATGGTTTTGTTATGTAACCGCATTATTACAAACGAAATACAGGTTTAATGTACAGCAATTAATACATATATACTGTTACTTGAAGCAATTATATGTTACCTAATACTATATACATTTATACTACATATTACATAATAATATATAAACCAATTTAATATTAAACTCATTCTTTTACTTTAATTGTTATTAAATTTATTTTGGTGTCTATTAAATATCCATGTATTAGTTTGATTAATACACATGTTATCCATAAAAAAAGTATTATTTTTTTTATTTTGGAGGTTTATAAATTTGTAAACGCGTTAGGGCCGTTATCAGCGTCCATCATTAAAATTATAGATTTATGGCCTGAAAAATCACTTTAACTACACAATAAACTCTGATTTAAAATCAAATCAGCAATGATTAAAGAAATATATAGCGATTCGTCGCAAACGTGGTGCGCTGGCCGCCGTCCGCCATAGAAGTGAAGTTTTAAGATGGCCGCGCCGCTACGACACGACGCTCCGCTAGAGTGACATATTTTAACAGCTAAAAAATCACTCTTGACAGTGACAGCTTGGTGAGGCGCCGTCAAATTTATTGATTGTGTTATTTTTTTAATGATATTTATTATCTATCTACTGATTTATGTCTTATTAAATACGTTTTTTGTTACAGTTCCAAATCATGACAACTCCAGATCTATGCTAAGAATAAGGTTTTTAAGGCAGTAAATTATACAATTATTTACTTCATGCGAGTAAAGCTGCAAGGTAAAATCATGTATAATAACAATAGGAATCATAAAAACCATCGCGTGTCAGACTCTAGCGTTTTATCGCTTTATTAAAAGCTAATACTCAAAGAAATAAAGCACACAATGCCATTGAATACTGAATTGCTTTTTTAAATAAAGCATTCATTTTATTTCAAGCGTTACTAATAAAATGGCATTCATTTTTTCTTCAATGAATAACATTAGAATGTCTATAATATTTTTACTAGGTATAATACTTTACTTGTGCAGTAATTGGCATGAATTCAACTGTCTTAAATATTAGTAGAAATTAGTACTCGCCATTATCATATTCCGTGATGAAAAGTAAGATGGTTGGCAGTAAGTACCTATTCCGGTTATACTATTGCGACACACCATCTACCTAAATGTACCTAGCATCTGTTGTATCTATATGAAAACTGTCTCTTAGCATCCGGAGAGTCGTTTGCTGTTTCTCTAAAAGGATAAAAATATTCTCTTAAGAAGCAAATTATCTAGTTATGTTCTAAGATATTAACGGGTGTAATTGCAGCCTCAGTAATATAAGGGATCAAGTCAACAAAATGTAAAGTGCGATTTTAAATGTTGAGATCACAAAATCATATTCTTTTCCAATTAAAGCTACCGAAAAGAGAAATCTCCCAAATTCCACAATCATAACTTAAATAATAAGCATGTTACTTGAAAAAAATCCGCGATGTAGGAATCTAGTATCTTTAAACGCCACTCAACAAAACACTACTTTTTTGAATTGTGCCCTTATATTACTGAAGGTGCGATTGGCTTCAATTCAAAAATAAATCTTTGTTTGCATGTGTGAACGTCGGCTACATTTTCGTAAAATGATATTGGCAAAATAGTAAATAACTTATAGAAATTTTATATTAGTCGTAAATTAAAAATAAAAAAATATGAAATTAATAAGTTGTTTCCTGTAGCTTAGCTTTGAAACCGATGTTAAATTTAAAAGACATTGGGATGAACAAGATAGTTATTAGATTAAAAATTATATATTTAATGAAAATCGGTTTATTAGTTAAAAGCTTATTTCAAACATACATAACATATAAAAAAAATTATGCGTATACATATTAGCCGATTTGGTAAATATTGTTCTGTCATATACTTAATATATATTACATATCGATATCCCCCAACCATGCTTCGGTTGCGAGGTGTAACTCTTGATTATATTAATGAAACTTTACAATATAATATCCTCAGATCTACCGCATATGCTCAAGAAACTTCACAAAAATCAGTCAAGTTTCGGGTAAATGTGAGCACTAACACCGTGACACAATAATTTCATAATGAAAATTAAATTTATCTAACTTGATAAGTAAGATATATCTTTAGATCTAGCATAAACAACTTTAAATGTAACATGAAGGTATTCACTGCCAACAGATTCTGAATATCTCTCGGGCTTTGTAGCTCGCCTCCCCGCAGCGAGACTCGTGCTATGAATACAGATCTATAGTCCCCAGTAAAATACTACACATATTCGTGTCCTGATACTATCTTAATGAAATCTTATTTCCGTAACATATATTTCGCAGAACTATTTATAGGGACTCGTGTATATCTACTACGTGTCTATACTTCCTTGTATAGCTGTTTTCGCCTTATGTCTGATTTAGATTTATAGATAATAGACAATTAAATACAATTTAGTAACAATTTACAGTTCAAAAGTTGTATCTTATAATGGAACTTGTACAAATTATTTAAATATTTATTTACTAAGTATTTGTAAATCAAGCATTACAGTAACATAATTAAGTGTAAATCAGACATTATAGTAACACAATTAAGTGTAAATCAGGCACGATGGCAATTAAACCATCTGGTAACTAAATAACGCGACCGCCTCGTAGGTCGAGGGGTGAGCGTACACGCCTAATGTCACCGATCAACCGCGAGGTTTAGGTTTTATTCCCGACGGGGATAACCAGGATGATTATTAAATTTATTCTGGTATCCCACTCTAGGTGTCAAGCATAAAATTTGCTTATTTTGGGCTTAGATTAATTTTTATAGTTTATCCAGAAATATTTATTTATTTATTTAAAAAAAAAGAAAGAAACTAAAAAAAGGGATGCAAATCACGTACACTTACATAGAGTGTGCACCGAGAAAGTACAAATTTTGTCAATTATGTAATTCTATCATGTATAATTATGCACTGTACGATGGTGAATTTTTCATACGAATTCAAATTGACAACCTGTATGAGTTTAAGATACTATAGTACGTACGTTAATGTACTACACTACAGTACGTTCGCATTAAGAACATAGTGTTGCCCTTCTTCCTTACCCACTGGCATGTTAACCAATCACATTAATCCTAATAGATGGCCTTGAACATAACGATAGAGCCTAATCTTAAGGCTACGTCGGCTCAGGAAGGGAACCTGTAATCCTCCCGCTTGTGTCGACGTGGCCCAGGTTCTGTCGAACGAATGTCGAATTACGAATTCATTTGGAATTCCAGGGTCCTTTATCCGGGCTAATCTAAATAGTACCAACTAAAGCTTCTCGCCTTCGGAAAGAAGACTCCAAACGCCCTGGTCACGGAACGAAGCCGCGCGAGTTCCGGAGAGTACGCCGGTTATCCTGCCGTTGCTGCCTAGGTGTGGACCGCATCAGCGATCCAGCCGTCGATCGGCGCACGAGCCAGGACAGTACTATCTTCATTCACTATTAGCCGACACAGGCTCCGATTCTGTGACTCCGCCACTTTGTAGGGGGAGACTTAATTAATCTACCCCTCCCTTAAATTTAGTTTCTTTTATTTTTTAAGAAGACCAATTGTAATCCTGAGATTAACTTTCCATATATTAAGTCAAGAAGGAAACCGTATATAACAAGTTTAGGCTGACCTAAGTCTCTAACAGTTCCTCTACATTTAAAGGTTCGAGTAATGCTAATATTCTACTGAGAGTTGTTGAGCAACATCACTAAAGTACAAACACAAAATATATATTTGTTAAGTTTAATACCAAAAACTTTTATGAGAAATAAAGAATCTTTTAAAAGCCGAATACCTACTTGTTTTTCATCACATCCTGCAATGTATATTGTCACCAGTATCCAATATGATCGCTAATAGCTATGGTCTCCGATGACTTAGAATTTCATTCTTCCATTTAGGTGAATTTATGGATTGTGTCTTTTCTTTTATTATTATTTTAATCTTTATTTATAGGACTTTAACCCTTGAGAGACGTACCACTGGTCCATTTCATACAAATTTTGGATTTAACTATTTGACTTATTTTTTTTACAGCGAACAGGCACACGAGTTGATGTCTATTATTTCTAACTTATAAAAAATAAAAAGCAAAACATGTCCTCCTTCTGTTTTCAAAATTAAAATTGCCTTTGTCTCCAAAGTCTACCACTTCATGCAGAGGAAGGTGCATACTTATACACCCACGATTAGCCGCCGATATGAGATCTCAGGATGTGACAGGCGGCAAGTTTCTCCTATAATTATAGTTACATAACATACGTGTGTTATTTGTTGTTGTATATGTAATTTTAAATTTTTTTCCTAGTATCTTAAGATTTGCCGTCTTTATGGAATATACAATCAAGGATAGTAATGGAAATAAGAAATTAGGAATATTATAATTATTTATATTTTTAAGAATATTATAATTCCGGAAAAACAATCGTAATAAATAGTCGGCGCGTTTCTCCCATCACTATTCCAGCCGCAGGCGACGACGCGTTCCAATTAGCCAGTACAAACACAGGTCCACAGACATAGACATAGGAGTATCGCCGCTGTGGGCTTCCGCCTCGCTCAACATGATTGACAAAACACTGGAGATTTTGTATGAAAACAAACAAGCTATTGGTGATGATCCACCCCGTCTCGACAGGTTTGGACAAAAAACTCTGCTAAATTATATATGCCGTAAAACTTTGAGTTTCAATAACATATCGGTTACCAACATAAATATTTTTCACCAACTGAAAAGGAGGTTCACAATTCATTTTACTGTTGCTCTGTATTATTCGTTGGTCTTATATATGAACTTTACGCGATGTTTTAAAAGACGGACTCATTTTAAAAGTTATTTCTGTATTGGGTTTGAAGAAGCTCAACGTTACCTACTCGTGGGCTCATATTGGTTCTGCTATTATTTACTTAATTATCGACTTTTTTGCAGTGCAGTTATCGTGTGTTAAATAATTTTCTTCATTTATATTCCAAAACAAATATAAACAAATAGAAGCCCGCCTTCTTTTTCTAATTAATTTTTGAAATAAAAATAAGTTATAGAAATAAGTAGAGCTGCCGCCCCGGTGGAGACCTAGCTCGATGATTCAACATTTGCTGACACACTACATGTAACTACCCACCTTACATAACCCCTCAAACGTGAACTTTAATATAAGTTTAATATTAACTTAACCGAAGTATTATTACGGTTAGGTTAATATCAATATTAATCTTTGGTATTGAACTCCTCGACCTTCTTAATAACTGCTTGTGCCCCAGCTTTATGTTATTTATTGATACAATTTGTGAACATCCTGTTGGCGTTGTTGTGTTTCCAATTACCTTATATAATTTTTTTTATGAAATATGGAAGCGAAGCAGCACACGACTCTCCTGACGGTAAGACGAAACCGCGGACTATAGACTCCATAGTTGTTGTAGGCGCGTCGCTGTCCTGTCCGGGGTGTTCAGCTTGGTGTGTTTGTCTACCAGCTACCCTACTCTCTAGACCGGAATACGACAATATCATTATGGTGGCAGGAATCGGTAAGGTGGTGGATCCCTATCCGTGTGAGTTACTGCACAGCACTCTACCACCAGTGTTCATGTTGGTAGTGACCCAGTTAACCTATGGTTGCCTCCTACAAGCTGCCCGGTTGGAAGGCAGAGCATCCGGACCAACACGGGGGATTTCAATATATCATCACCACAGTAAAATTTGTTTATTATTTCGTTCTGACAACACCCTGTAATTGCGGCGCTTATACAAACTAACCGACAAACAAAGAAATATAATAAGAATCCAAGATTATATAATTATATTTATATAGAAACTAGCTGTCCGCCCGCGGCTTCTCCCGCGTGAATTATTTTAATAATACAGACAATTTTCAAAGGGCAGTCATTTTTCCGACTTATAATATTAATCGCGTAAAAACATACCCTATTTTTAATATAGTCGGTTAAAAAGTAGCCTATGTCCTTCCTCAAGGTCTATTCTATTTTTTATCAAAATCGGTTC
>DVZL01008889.1:0-10036 GCA_018236625.1 Lasaia peninsularis | reverse complement strand
AAGTATTTCTATGTATTAGTATCGTCGACTAACACCCATAACACAAGCATATAATTTGCTTACTTTGGGGTTAGATCTATTTGTCCAGTAATATTTATTTATTTAGATTTACCTTTCGTCTTTCATTCTTTCTACATGACCGGACCATCGAACTCTTTTTTACCCCGAGACTTTCTTTCAATCCCACTCTTTCAATATTGAAATGAAAATTGGAAAAATCGAAAAAGGTGGTCCGATGGTTTTGACATATGGAAACAATGGAAGATGAAATATTGACAAAATAGATATACAATGCTAATGTGGGTGGATGTAGGTACCCGGGGAGACATCGGTTGACATTCCACGAACAAATAGCTCGCGTATTAACCGAGGGTAATCGCGTAATAACCAAGAGTGAGAAGGTTTATATGAAGAAAGTGAATGTGGTGGAAGCTTTGTAATTAAGGAATCGTGAAGTTTAGTTATACATACTCTCTGCCAACTCCGCAAGTAGCTTGGCGTAAATAAAGTAAAGTCACAATGAATAGAAGTGTATTATTTCAAAACGTGGCTTACAATTTCGATTCCTCATGATGTTTAGGTTTGCATTTGGGAGAAATATTGATAAAATCAAAATGGCTGCCAGTATCGTCATTGTTTTGTTAAATGACATTAATGCTATGCAGTGAAAACCATATCCAATCAGAAATAATTGCCAGTTATATGATAGCTTAGGATTTTTTACCGCGCGATAATTATTATAATCGAAAAATAATCAATTATTATTCGCTAGGGGACCCCAGTAAGCTAAATGCGTAGACACTCGAGCGTCATGGGGACAACACATTTGTCATTTTTATTTATCAGCGATGAGATTAAAAACTAAAAAAAAAATATTTTGATAGTGTACAATAGCACAATATGCCTAATGGGTCTCCGATAATAAAATAAATTAAAAGAAAAAAAAGGTATTGGAAAAAGCTTTTATTATTTTTCGAGTTTCCCTCAATGAGCCCTTTCATTATTTTCATACCCATATATTGTAGAAGTGCTTTAAAAACAACTATAGCGCCATCTTGGTGGGTCCGTCATATTATATTATAGAATGATTGGTATGTATCTTATTGTGCATTGTTATCCAAACTAAACGTGTATATAAAATTTCAGCTCAATCGGGTGAAGATATAAGATTTGAAGTACTTAGTTTAAAATTGAATGTATGTAAGTATGTATGTTCGGATGGAATCTTAGTTCCATCCCAACATACATACTTACATACATACATTGCAAGTTAAATAAAAGCTTTTAAAAATATCAGACAGTGTGCCAGATGACTTGTTTTACTAATCGAACAAAAGGAGTGGTTTTTGTTCGCTGTGAAATTTGCAGATTCTTTAAATATATACTGATTGAAAGGAAATGAACCCATCGTATCTCAGTCTGGGATTTTGTAGTATATTCAAACCAAAAAAATACACAAATTACCCTACAAATTTGAAATATTTTATATGCAGTGGAGGTGTTTAACGATGGTACATGGTATCTACCATATCGTAATCCGATGCATTCGAATTACTCTCCAAATCCCTTCTTCGTCCCTGCAGCAGCTGGTCTGGATTTATACCATCTCTTTACTTGTTCCTTACTCGTCAGTGCTTGTTGCTGTCTTGTACCATGCTTGAGGGTCGATAGTTGTACGTAGCCCTATTTCGTTTCATCAGCAAATTTGACCAGGGTACGGATTTTACACATAGAGCTACTGTCTGTGATCCCCACTGAAAAAAGAATATTTTAATCTTCAGTCCAATTTATAAACTTCTAAGTTTTCGTCGTTTTAAAATTAACATCAAATTAAAGTAGTTATCCACAAAGTGAGTACCTACGAGTACTTATGGATCCACGATTGCCCGACCTAGTACCGTGAAATCGTGAGGTGAAAGATAGTAGTTAAGTCATGAACGAGTTGTCCTACCCGGGAATACGACCCGGGATTACTACAAAGTATAAAACAAAATGTCTTCCCATTTCTGTCCCTATGTAACATTAGGTCTTTATAACCAACGGTTTTTGATGCGATTCTTTTAATAGATAAAGTGATTCAAGAAGAAGTTTTATATGTAAATAACATGCATAACGTACCCGTACGAAGCCGGAGCGAGTCGCTAGTTTTAGTTTAAGTTATAAAATAAATTCATTGTAATTCTATTAACTATTTTATGTAAATGGTTTCCAAACAATAGGTTAATTAGTTTATCTATTGTATTTCAGAATGTAAATCATTAGGCTAATTGTTTCACTTATCTAAATGACTTTGTTTAATGTCAATGTTCTCCCGAGCTTATAACATTCGCTAGATATTTAGGTCAGTCTTATTTCAACTCTCAAGCGACAACTCTAAAATAATTGTGTTAAAGGTTTTGTTGAATATAATTTTAAATTTAAAGTTACAATTATTAGTGAGTTCTAATAAATTAATATTCATTTTTAATAGTGCTAAACTTAAGTGATATTTTATGTAGGTAATTAATTTAATTCGTTTTTATTCGTTCGAATTTATGTTGCGCCTTCTTATTTTAAGTGTTTGTAAATTTGTAAAAAATAAATACGTTTTGTTCGAAATACAGAAAATTTATATAATATCTCTTTTTGGAAACAAATTTCTATTAGTCTAATTTTTTTCATCCATTAAATATGACAAAAAAAGTACTAAGGGTGCTATCTAAACAATTCCTACTAAATAATCAAGAGATAAGAATTAATAAGAAAATAAAAAGTACAAAACTGTGTACTGAACAAAAATAATAAAAATGATACTATAATATTAAAAACTTAAATAATACTTAAATGTACAAAATGTAACAAGTGTATATTTAAATAAAAGTGTAATATGGTGAAAAAATACAATATTATAAAAAATATTACATTAAAATATAGTTACACAAACTAAATTCGTAATTTTAAACATTCATTAAAAATGATTAATAAAAATGAAAAAATGGGAATTTACGTTTTGGATCTATTGCTCTTAAAATTCTTCATTCGCTGCAAAATAGCGATGTTATATATAGTCCAGTAACTGGTGGTATTTTTCTTATTATTATCAATGTTTGGTCAGCGATTTGTGGTATCTTATCAGTCGTCAAAACTTTATGAATCTTTCCGTGAATTCTCAATTTGTGCCCATCAGCAAAAGCATGCCATTATCGTATAATAGCGGCGACTAAAAAGTTGCTAAGCATTTTATAGGGAAATGACATGGCTAAAGATTGAAAATTTTTGGAAAGTTTCATGTTTTTTTTGCGGAATTCTTTTCACTGAATATGGAATTTCTTATACTAAACTGAAGCCTTTAGAGTTTTATTGATGGTATGTCAATTGTGTGTGTGTATTTTCAGCTGCAATATTTTTCTATTGCGTTAATTCGTTTGTTTTTTTGTCGTTTTTTAGACCTTTTTCTATATTTAACTATAAAAAATTTACAAAATTAACAAAAAATCACGACACTGTTACATTTTCAAAGTACAACTGGATTATTTTTTATTTAATTGGGTTATGTTGTTTTGGATTAAAATGCTTCGTTTTATTCTTAATTTGTTTGACAATCACTTTCTCACGAATCTTTTTGTGTTAGATTGGCTTTGTCACTTAATGTGACTTTTTTCCCTCAGTGCTCTACAAATTTGATATACTTTACGTATATTTTCAATTTAATGCCTATCAGCAAAAAGTCATTACCTTATAACAAAACCCACGACTAAAAAGTTGCTGAGCTTTTTATACGGGAGTGATTTGGTTTGAGATTGAAAATGTCCATGAAGTTTAATATAAGTAATATTATAAAAGAATTTGGAGAAGTTGGATATTAATATTTTATTCTTACTCATGTACAGAATAGACTATGCTCTTTCCCCCAAAATAATCAGAACGCATCATCAGTTCAAGGTACAGTCCCCCGTGAGACAGCCCCAGTGTTGGTGTTGTAGAAAATACCACCCAATTAAATTATGATTTCTCGGGCTGAGTCTCTGCTCTCCCCCAAAGTCCAGTGAAATAGTAAATAGGCAGTGGGTAAGTAACAAATTTGTCATTCAAAAAAATACGCTCCTCGAAAATTTAATTGATTATAATTCTACGAATTATCGACTTATAAGATCTATCGATATTAAGATTTTATTGGGAATGTAAAAGGAAAAAAATATATAAAACACAATACAAATCATTAAAAATAATACAACTACGAAAACTATAAAAAAATAATAAAAAAAGAAATCAAAAATATATTATGTCAAACAAAAAATTTTATAGGTGCAAATCAGTCATAGATGATTCTGATTCCGATACATATCAATCAATTGCCTAAACTTATTAATGTTAAGGAAAAAAACTTTTAGAGCCACATATCAATCACTTTTATCATATACATACATTACTTATGATCTTAAAGTAATGTCCAAGTAACATCTTAATTAGTTAAGTAATCTAATTTATGAACGTTAATCATTAGGCTGTTTGTTTTGTTTATCTTAATGACTTCATTTTACATTAATTTGTCTACTTTTATACATTTTTTGATATTCAGTCTTATTCTAACTCTCATGTGATTAGATTAACTTCTATTCAATATAATTCAGGAAGTGTTAAATGTTGTGTGGAAAATATTTTAACAAAATATTGAGGATAAAGCACTAATACTGTTTAACCAAAATCTATAATATTTACTTTTTTGTTGGATAATAATTGAAAAAAATTGTAACAGTAATCGTAAAAAAAATATTATTTTGTTTTGTCAACAACACGAAATAGAGCAAAATATATAAAAAATATTGTTAAAAAACTCAATAAAATGTCAAAAATTGTCAAAAATAATTTTGTGATTTTAAAAATTTAAATTTCACGTTTCTCTTTTTTTGTTTTTTGGCTGTTCCCGGATCTTCTGATTTTACGATTTTTCAAAGCACTGTGACTACTGGCAGCACCTCTCGATATCGTTGTTGTTTGTCTTAATAAGGCTTTTGTCAGTAACACAACTCAAATTGTCTCGCTATTTCTCTTTAAACGGTGTCTCATACAATAAAAACATGTTTGATAATCAAAATTTACATTTTGTGAGTTTCTAGATGGTATGTTTTAGTGATAAACTTGGAGTCACCAAGTTACTGTAGATTTTTTATTTTATCGGCCGTTTATAGTTTCTTATAAAATACAAAATTATTTAGAATTTTAAAATTTTACTCAGATTGCTTAATTTTCATTTCTATGATAAGAATATTCGTAATCGGTTCAAATTATTCTTAAAGTAAATTATTATTACAAAATACTAAATAATAATATTTGGAACTTATAAATAAATTGATATCATTAAACGATTTGATGTATATTTCCGTGTGCCTGTTCGCTGCCTTATACTATAAAAAATTTTTTTTTGTTCCTTATCACTATTTTTGTTGTGGTGTTTTGTTTTGATTTGTTAACCCACTTTGTGACTCTTTTTTCTCAGTTTTTTTTATACAAGTCAAATTTTGTTTCTTTCGTCGGTAAAAACAAAGGTTTCCGTCATTAAAAAAATACATTTAAACGCAGAAAAACTGCAAAACACCGACATCAAGTTTGTTGTAATAATATCTGGTCTAGGTGATTGATCTTTTTTTTCTTTCTTCGTCTTCCCGAAATTGCCAATTAACTGCCATAATATAGTTTATTTGAAACCACAACTGAGTTGTGTAAAACATAATTAGACAATAATTTTTAAAAATCAATGTATAATCGTTGGAAATATCACTTAATAGACTTTGTTACGTTTTATTGTTAGTACCTACCAAAAAAAATCAGTCGAATTAACAACCTCCAATTTTTAAATTGGATTAAATAGAGTATTTTGAGTAGTTTCATATATTCAAAAAAATGTAGGAAATAAAAATGTGTAAAAAATAAGTGAATTAAATAAAATTATACATGAAAATAATAATATAAAAATAAAATTAAAAAATGAGAATAAGTATGAAAATAAAACGGTGTAAAAAAAAGGTAGTACCAAAATACATAGCAATTTTTAAGATTAAAGGGAAGGTTCAACCTTCGAAAGAGAGATTCAACGGTTAATGAATGAGCAAACGTTTGAAGATGATTGGTTAAATATTTGTTAACAATTTCTGTTTGCGAAAGTCTGGGAAAATTGTTCATGATTGATGATATATTATTGTAATGTTCTGGTGATCAGGAAGGGAACTCTCGTAGGCTTGGTATCTTCTTGAAGTAAAATACTTATTTAGTTTAAAGTATTTATTTACTTGCTTGTAGAAATTACATAGATGAACCTTATTTATATCAGTAGTATTGACTGCTCAACCAGTCTTTGATGGAACTGATGTCCAAGGGCAGTGGGAGCCTATTTAAGGTGAATAATTATCAGTTCAAACATGATAGTCTCACGACCTTTGATCAACTGTCATTAGATTTACAAACATAATTATTTATCGATATAAAGTCGTTAATAAATGTGAGATGTACAAATATTTAGAGTATAAGCGGAGTTTGCTGTTTACTTAACTGACGATTTCTCATTTCTTAATTATTGTAGGATGTCAACAAAATATTATTTTATCGATACATTACATTATTATACATACATATCTTCACGCCAGATCTCTTCCGGGGCAGGCAGAAAGTATTGAGTGATAAATCAAGATTCTTGCATGGCGTCCTGCACATTTATTACCCTTTTTATACAAACCCCCTTGGATAACACATCAGCAATTTGGTCGTCGAATGTCAACTTAAGTCTCCCCGGGTACCTAAAATGCACTCATTCGCATTGTATATCTATTTAATTAATCTTCCAGACGTATGTCAGAAACTAATATTGGGAATGTGATGATTCCTTGTTTTGTTTCGAAAGCTGAATATGTGCTATAGGTAGTATAAAACTTGCAATGATCTGGAAGAGTTATAATGTTACTTCCTTCTAAAGCATGATGGGATATTTCTCTATTCCTACATAATTCTCTGCGTTTTATTGTTGTTGCCTTTTGTTGTTGCTGAGACTGATCCAGATGATCGAATGTGGATGTTGTGCAGATTTCTGGCATTGACTTAGACATACTAGTTAATATTTGCAATTCAAAGATTGGTCACGCTGTAGAGTCGAATACAGTGAGATTTTTGCAGACTTTCTTGTTAGTTGTGTAGTCCTTGCAGCTTTCCAGTGAAGTCGTTGAGATGTATTGTAGTCCACTAGTGTTAGTAGTCAGGTATTTATGCTCTGAGAGGATAATGGTATAGTATGGGGAATTCGAATGAGGGATTTAAGAGTTTCGTTTTGGACAAGGGGAAATTTGATTACGTAAACTAGTCGATTGGAATAAACATACGCTGTTGAGTATGAGGACTCCAATATTGAATGAATACTATTATATGTGACGGGTTCTACTAAACGTTTAGTAGTCCTTATATAATTTGATAGAAGTAATTCATCGTATAAATTTTTAATATTTAATATAGATGGATGAATAATGTTGGATTTAGTAAATAATTTATTTCACTTTCTAAACTTGTAACCAACTCCAAGATTTGTATAGAAATAAATTTAAAAATAGTCGGATTTAAATTTTGAATCGTGGAAGAAGTTAGTTGTAGCGGTTTTTTCATTAAATTTGACATATCTAGTGCTTGTATTTCAATTAGATCGATATATTCATCGTATCTTTGTGCGTCTTTGGCATCAGGCGTGCTAATGAGCCATTTAAGAGTCGAAGGTAGACCATCGATTAATTCACGTTTGTGCCTAGACTTCAGTCCTACAAACATGTTGAGTTCTAGTAGTCTATAGTCAATTTTACGAAGCCTAACATTTAAGAATGACTTTTTTGATAGTATTTGAGGAAAGTTCATATATTTTGTCGACATATATTGAAATCTATTTGAGAGTCCAGTTAAGAATTCGTGGGCAATATAATGTAAAGGTTTTAGATCTCGGTAAACAACTAGCTACCAGGATTCATCTGAAGGAAATAACGAACCTTCTTCTTTGAAAAATAGACCTGAGTAGTTGGGAAGGTGTTCAAATATTTCTATGCTATTGATACTGGTGACGCGGACGGTCGTGTAAAGGACTATACAGATTCATCATAAGACATTTTATTTGACTGTCTCTGAATATAGATACATTTGAAAAAATTGTAAATGCTGAATCGCATGACCTAATAAATCAATAAACTTTATTACTTTCGCTAGTTTCAAAATTTGGTATTAAATTTAGTAATGTAGAAAGCTCGATATTAATTTTAATTTCTTCCTTCAACAGAATATCATATTATTTTATTCGTGTTTAAGACAAATTTAAAACAATACAATAGTAAAAATACAGTAATGCTTATAAGTAAAAAAAATAGATTTATACTATCTGACTGGCACGTAAATTGATTGGCGTGGATATATGGAAAGGAAATATCTTATAATATGTAAACATTAAAATAAGCTTGTAACACTGCTATAAGGAATATGATTTTGAAAAGGAATTAGGAAATAGAGCATAAAAGTTTGGCCACTTACCGCAATAACAGAAGTAAAAGGATCTTCACAGCCATCGTTGGTTCGGCGAATTTTATTAAAATCCTTCAGTCACTGCTTGGGTTTTAGGCGATTATTGTCTTTTTTAAGGCGTTTAAATTGTCTTCTGCAAACAGAGGATCTATTCTGAGGAGAAACTAAAGAAATATATTACAAAGTAAATGAAACTAAAATCTACGTAATACATATATTATATGATATCTAAGTAGGTATCTAATACATAACAACACTAAATAGTATACTTTTATGTATTCTAGGCAATACATAACTCGAGCAAGAAAGTTTTCAAAAATAATAGTATTGAATAAATACATCTTGATATATCTCTTTGGTGTTTAGAAAGCGATTGATTTTAACCATCTGAGTACACAATTACAATTTTTTATTCATAGTGAATGGTAAAATCGAGTATTACATAAATTTAAAGTTAATTTAGGTAATATAATATTAAGCGTGCTATATGTAAAAACAAAGGCCCTTTATAACCTATTATGGTAAATTCTAGGCCGGCTGATGACGTAATATTGTTTGTTTAACAATGTAATTGTAACTAGAAACACGATGCAGCGTAAGATATCAATATACACAGCGTAAATGTGTTAGTTATGTCCGGTCGAGTGGATGACAGGCATCGTTGAAGCGCTGCCGGATCACACGCTTCGATAGACTTCATGCGCCTATCAGCCTTCGGGTTATTGGAGATATATTTTTATATAAGCTTCGGAATAACTCGTGCATATCTTTATGCGATTTACTTACTACAGTTATACTTATATTTTGCACGCTTAGAATTAAAATGACCAAATTCAAAAAATGCAATTTGTGATAAATTAGAAAGAAAATTCTAAGTACATCGGTTTATCATAAAAAACTGAATCGCTACCGAGTTATCTGAAAAAATGAATAGGCTGCTAAATTCAGTTCTGGTGTTAAAATATTGAACTCCTATTTATTTACCGTGTTTTTTTCCAATGTGGCAACTTTATGTTTACTTATTTCTCTAGATTTTCTATTGTTTTACCGAAGACGGAATTATTCATCTATTACAAAAAATCTTTTTAAAATCTGTATCTGGATATCACGGTTGATGGACAGTATAAACCCTTTCTTCTTAAATGGTTAGATACACCAGTCCGTTCCGTAGACTTCTCAAGATATGCCTCAAGATATGCCTTACGACATCCAATATTATTATGTATTAGTGTTATGTGACGAAACTGACTTAAGACTTTTTAAAAAATTGTTTATTTGAAATATATTTACTACTTTACAAAATTGAACTTATGCTAAATACAGTGAGATGTTGCAGGTTTGGAGATTGGAATTAGAATGTGTTTGGATGTCGGGTGTAAGGAATAAAAAGGGATGTTTGTTGTAAGAGCGGGGAAGTGGGGTAATGATGTGGACCTTGTTTGTATTTATTAACTAATGACTGTGAAAGAAAAATATTATGTTGAAGTTAAACAAAACAATATCATTTGGAACGATAACT
>DVZL01008888.1:0-10036 GCA_018236625.1 Lasaia peninsularis | reverse complement strand
TGAGCTACATCTACTGTGAACAAAGGATTGGCTTAAGGACATCTCGGTGAGTTACCCCCCTCGGTAATATTTATATGGTACACAATGTATAAAATTAAAATATCAATTACATATAATTGCAACAAGACACTCTGTAGAGTTGTCTTATATATTTTTATGGGATAAGACAGCGAGTGCCGATGGTATGGCAGGAATAGGTATGGTGATGGATCGCTACCCGAGAAAGTTACTGCACAGCACTGATACTATTAACAAACGGTACAACAAACACAGATATGATAAACAGTACAGATTCAGACAGGATTATACAGTACTGATAGTTTCCCGGACTAAAACGTGTTTTAATTTGTACCACAAAAGCCTATATTTTTATCTTAATTACAATTCATTGGCGAGTCGCGGTCGCGGAATATCCATTAATTCCATACTCAGTGCGCAAGTTAAATCACAATTGCAATTGAATCCTGCTCATCCATCTTCAATGTCTGGAAACAAACTTCTGTTTCGTACAATGAGGGATAGGTGACACTGAATTTAGGATTTAAATTGTTACTATATATACATTAATACAGACTGAATGATTACAAACTAGCTGACCCGAACAACCGTATTAGGCGGATATTGACGACTAATTACCGTTTTTATGTGAACAATTCAAGATTTTCTTCCAACTTTCCATGACTTTTTTCCAATTTTTTGGCAGAAAAAGACGTTGGCCTGTTGAGAGCGAGTAACCATTACTACGTGTGCGGGATGGGTCTACACATAGTCACTTTAGCTTCATTGTACTCACAGATAATTATCAATTAATTAATAAAGTCGAGTTTTCTTGTCTTTTTGCTTGTAGTTTGTCATAGTCAAATTTATTGATATAAGCTATATTTAAATCACTGGATTATTCATAATGTGAATTCATAATATTATGCAGGTAGTAGAGTGGTACTGGTTGCCACCGACGTTTCATTTTTGTCGAAGCACTAACATTATTGCTTTTCATTATCACGTTGTTTTAGAAGGAAGTTATGTGTCGGTAAACGTAAAATTTAACATCCCAGCCTCGCATTGACTACGCACCGTTTACATGTTGTATGTTGACGTGCGACATGTATTATAGAATATGCGTCGGCTTGTTTACTTTATATCCAAACTTCTGACTGGTAACTTTCCATCAGTTCAACAAAACACCAATTCCATCCGCTCGTTGCCTTGACGATAAAATCGTTGATAATTTTGTATCTATTTGCCACGTCACTTTATCCCGAGCACCTCCGACATCGCCCTCGATCCACTTGAAAGTTAAACGACCAACATTTAGCAGCCCGAACACGTAACAATGGTTACGGCTCCGCTAGTGGCACCATTATTGCGTCGGCACTCGAGTAGCACCATTATTGCGCCGGCACTTATCGTTTTATACCGGGAAAGGACACCAAATTACAGCATTTAATTGTAATGTGGTTAAAATTTATTTGTTTCATATAATCGCAATTTTTAATAATAAGTTAAATAAAAATTTACTTAATAATATTTATGAGATATACACCCCCACTATCAGTCTCTAAATGTTCTACCAATTATAGACAAAATACCTTTATAGTGCGAGCGAGTAACACTTTTAACAAAGTTTGTAAAGATGTATGTCTTGATCCCTATGTAACGAGTGTTTCCGAGGCGAGAAAGGCACTAACCATGAAATTTTTTGATTCATATTCATGAATATGTTTTATTATTAATTATCGCCATAATTCTATGATTTACAAGTGAAAACCTGTAACTGGCTAGTTATTACCTAAATTAAATAACTTTACTCTGTAATTTATAGCGGTTGGTTTTCCAATTAAAATAAAATAAAATAAAAATTATTGCATATTATATATTAATTTGTCTCATATATGGCGGCGGACTAGCCACCTGTTACATTATGGGACCTATAATGTTGTCAGGTATTTGTGGGTGCAGATGCACCTCTGCTTAATACTTTGGGCAAGTGGGTCAGATAATATTTTATATTTATTTATTTATTTACGCCAATCTGTTGACACCAAAATATTGAGTATGTTAGAATTTCCACAGATAAAACATCAGTATTTTGTGTTTGATCTGTGTTTGGAAAAGCGGCTGCGTTTGGTTAATAATAACTCCGAAATAAAACTACTAGGTACTTACTACTAGGTGGTAGGTAGGTAAGTGATAGAGTTTTGCAACGACTCGGTGTGGTACGGTAGCCGGTAAGGTACGCACCATTTCCACCTTTGGTGTCTATATGCGACATGTATTTCTTACGGTCACGGTTCATTCCATACAGCCTGGCATACAGACGGTCACGTTTTTACTTTTTGGATACCGAACCCTAAAAATTGAGACGTACGACATACACGCGTATCACAAATATTCACTTCATTTACATAAAAGGATTTCTTATATCTTTGATATCAAACCCTTTATCGTTTCATTCAATGAAAGTTCATAAACTAATAAAGAAATTACAGACGTTTATCAGTATAATCAAATCTTTGGAGAAAGTTTGAAGTTTCTCAAAATATCTTTTAATGTCCTTGAACCAACGTTTGATGCAAGCACTTTATGTTTATTGGTGCGAACGAATTGACAAATTCTTCTTCTTTTATGATCATTATTTTATTTTTACGATATTTCTTAAATGTTTTAAATTATTTCATAGATAAAATAGATTTTTTAATTTATAAAAATAAATAAAATAACTTTATGGTTTAAGTTTGACCATAAACTATCACCATAATCAAACCTCGGCTAAGTTTAAATTTATGGTCAGAAAAAGAAACAATAAAACAAAAATATAGGAGTTTTGGCGGGATGAGGAGAAAAATAGTAAAAAAAGTACCTTCACGCCTATTATCCCTGAAGGGGTAGACAGAGAAGGGGTAGGTAGATATACTAGAACATTACGATTAGTTAAAGTACAAAGACCTATATTATCCGTAATACCCCCATGCGAAGCCGGGACGGGTCGCTGGTATTTTTATAAAAAAAAACTTTTACATAATCTTTTTTTTGACTAGACAGACAATCAATAAACCCAATGTCCTGTTTTTGTATATTCTGGTGAAAATATAATGTATTTATACTTATAATAACTATGTAGAAAAGTGAATGTATCATGATCATACATTCACTTTTCTACATTTTAATTGTATCATCGTTAAACACTTCCATTGCAAATAAAATCTCTATATAGAGGCGCACGTGTAGCCTGTGTATTTTTTATTGGCCTTAAAATATACTCGAAGTATATAAATAATCTGACTATCAAACCGCTATGAAAAGGAGTGGGAGTTGTTCATATACTTAACAACATTATGGCAAACTGGCTGATAGATGTTTCCGTCATCGGGGACCCATTAGGTATGTACACTATCAAAATCTGAAGATCTGAAGCGCTAGCATAGATTCAAATGTATGTAAATTTTTTTAACTTTCAGACGCTCACCGCACCGCTATAAATAAATATGTCACGTGACGTTTTTTTATCTACTATCTAATGGACAAAGCCCAATAAGTCCCCATGACGCTCGAGTGACCACATATTTAGCTTACTGAGCTCCCCAACAATTACATACATAGTATATTATCTAGAGTATAGACAATAGCTGATAATTATTTCTATAATATTTGGTGAAGATCCTTAATCAATATCATATAATACAATCAAAGTTTTTGATGCGGATAGGTTTTTAAAATAAAAATTCATAAAGACGTGGCCGCCATTCTGATTTGTATTCAACGTTCCGGTTACCTAATTAAGCTACATTTTCCTTCATTTTATAAAATTAAGTCATAATAAAGAATATGAAACCGTGGTGGAAGCTTTTTCTGGGTAAAAATAACTGAAGTAAAATTTATTTATACAGACTAATGTTTTCGCATTTATAAGAAATTTGAAAAGGTAATATTGATGAAATTGACTAGGTTATAAAATAAAAAAATAGTAACCTAATGGATAAATGTGGATATATAAATGACTGTGGCACCTAGGTTGACATTCCGCGACTAAATCGCTGGTAATTTTTCCGAGGGTCAAGAATCTCCAAAACCGACGAGTGTGTTTGAAGAGACATAAATGTTGAGAAATCTACATAGATCGTATGAATCGTGACACTTGACACTCGATACTCTCTGTCTTCCGCACAAGAAACTTGGTATGAATATAGTTATGTGTGTGTATTTTGTTATATAATATGAACGAATATTAAACTTATTTCGCGTTTATCAATGAAAATTCACCCAATGTAGACATATGTCGCAGTGTTCGTTCTAGTCCTTGACATCGAGAGACGATAAGTTACAATGGTATTGCAGTAAGAGATGTCTTCTTGAGACTAAAAGACGGATGGTATCGGGAAATGTAATCATCGATAATATCTGTTTTTGCGTCTGTGCCGAAATATTCTGCCTGTTGTCAACAGCGAGAATCTATTTTAATTTAGTCGTAGATTAAAAAAAAAGCGTAGGCAATCTAAAATATTTTTTATCAATTTACAAATGTAAAATAATTAGTTATATATTCATTTACAAATTAATGTGACCACAAAGTTTTCTTCTTTCAATATTATTGTTAATTAATGGTTTTAATCATAAAGCTGAAGGTAGTACCTGGAGCTCACATTCCTAAGGAAGATATCGCCATTATAAAACATACTAATCTCACTTTCATAGAGTCAGGCGGTTCATTTCGTAATACATAACTTTTGCGTAACTTTTACAGTTCACACAGCAAGCATTTTTTTGTGTGACTTTTTCATTGATACTCCACTACTACTAGTCATTGCTTAGTGTTATACACTCTATGTATGTTATATGTAGTCTATACAGCCTTCCTTAATAAATAGACCTTTAAATACAAAAAATCTATTTTAAAACAGTAGTTCCCGAGTAAGTTCAGTCTAAAGTTCTGGATTATGTTACATTTTTGTGGTGGCTAACTTTCAAGAAATACAATAAACATTCGTTTTCTAGATGGGGGTTTTGTACATAATCCCCTCTCCAATGTCTAGAATGTCGGTTCATGTTGAAAGACAAGTTTTATTAAAGAAAAGTATTGTGTCTATCAGAAAACTAACCGCATTATATTGAAATTGCTGAGCTAGGTGATTCTAATACATAAATTCCTGATATAATTTAAGATCTAAATTTAATATGTAAATTTGATTTGTTAGCGAAAAATGTTAATTTCATAACGTGGGCGAACTCTTTATTAAACATCAAAAAATAAATAAAACCTCAAACAATCGAATGTAAAACAAATAACAAAGTACAATAACAAACTATCATAGATTGTTTTGTTTTAGCCTGACTCTAGAGAAGAAAGTCAAATCGAAACTTTGACAAGAGTTATAATGGTGTTATAAAATCATAGACCATTGTGTACTATGATCGTATAAAATCTTTGGAGAAGCGAATGGAAGGCTAACATCTCACTATGAGTTCGGCGATAGTTTTGATAGCTTCACAGCCAACAAACAATATCTTATTTCCAATCATTTAAACACAGTTACTGCCAAAAAGCGACTACAATTTTATAACCACGACGTTTAAAGGTTAATACTTGCGTGATCGAGCTTTATTCGGTGTTTTTTTTTGTACATCGTGTTTTTGGAATAATATTTAACAAACTATATAAATTACTTGCTGATGAAATATGAATAACATAAAAGAAACAATCGGACCGAGATTTGAACCCGGGTTTTGGGGCGTTTTAAGGCGCACGATTTCCCGACCGTGCTATTCCAACTTCGTAAATGGTGGCGAAATTTAGCTTCGTATATTAATGATATTGTAGGAGACATAGGACTACCGTTACCAGGCAACCACTATTTTATTAATTTTACTAACATAGCAACAACACTTTAATAAGCCTAAGATAGGTTATTGAAAACGGCCATAAAACGACATTTTCTGAAAATAAAACCTAGCTAGAGCGATTTATCACCTCCAAAACCCCCTAAATACAAAAGTTCAAGAAAATCCTTCGAGCCGATTCTGATATTATATACATATATCTCTACAAGAATTGATCGTTTAAAGGTATTAGACATACTTTGTTTTTGTTGATATTTCAAATACCTACGCTAAACGAATTGTTATAGTATATAATACATGACTACTTTGTAAGACTTATTTTACAAAATAAAAATCATCCAACTATTCATTTGATATTGACGAAGTAATCGCGTAAAAAATAAAAAAGAAAGTGCAGAAGAATTGAGAATCCCTCCATTTTTGTTAAAAAGAAGAAAGTTCTCACTTCAACTCCAAATCTTTTTATGTGCTACTACAGATTTTTTTATTGATTTTCAATTTTGAAGATTCTTTTTTTGATTTGAGCAAATTTAGGTTTGTTGTAAAACATATCTGATTTAGTATAAATTTAGATTTTAGCTTGTGCAATGTGCAATGAATTATGAAATACCATTCGGTTAGTTAATAGATTTTATAATAAAAAAAGCTTATGAATTGACCTGCAGCTAGATGAAGAATATTTTTTGTTTATTTACAGCTTTACATAACTTCTCTTTTTTAATTTTTTCCCGTTTCAAAAATTGGTAATATAGTTCTAGAGTATGTACTACGATCAATTCCTGATACTGGATTCTCAGGACCCGTAATTTTGCGGATCATCACGCACAGTCGACGACCACGGACATCAACACACCGTGGAAAAACATCCCTAAAATAACAGTAATAAGATCGAAGATTGTAATATCGTTATGCACAGTCAATGGCCGTTGGTCCGCGGCAGCGATAAAAAGAGAACGTAAAAGCTCGTCTAAGAACTCTATAAGCTTCACACCTAAATATTATTAAAATATTTTGTCAAACAGTTATATTGTATGAAATGCGTTTGTTTTTGTCTTATAGTCCTACTTAATATCAAAAATAAATAGTTTTTGTCACGCCTATATCCCTGAAAGGGTAGGCAGAGGTACATATGCACCCACGATTGGCCAATGATATAAGGTCTAATGATAAAGGTCTCATGATGTGTCAGGTGGCAAGTCCGTCGCCATATAGAGCACAAATCTCTGGTTTCTTCATAATGTTTTCCTTCACTGTAAGAGCACTCAGAAAATGTACTTAAGTTAGAAAAAATCATTGATACCTGGCGGTGTTCGTACCTGGTTTATCGAAATGAAAGTCTGAAGCGCGTGCCACTAAACCACCAAGACGGAACTAATATTATAAATGCGAAAGTTTGTGAGTGTGTTTGTTAGTCTATCCCGGAAAAACTACTCACTTGTTTTCCAGAAATGTTATAGTAATATAGCCTACACATCAGAATAACACATACTTTCCATTCGATTACAATAAAAACTTATAATACCTATTTTATTTTATATACTTTACTAGCGACCCGCCCCGGCTTCGCACGGGCAGGTATACTATACATGTTATATACCTACAAAAAAACCTTCCTCTTAAATCACTCCATCTATTAAAAAAACCGCATCAAAATCCGTTGCTAAGTTTTAAAGATTCAAGCATACATAGGGACAGACAAAGTGACTTTGTTTTATAATATGTAATGATTAAGTCGGGAAAAACTGTAGGTGAAACCGCGGGCGGAAAGCTAGTAGATTATATGTCTGTAAAACAATCTCTGAAGTATAATAAATATGAGGATTTGGGTTTCTATGAAAAATAGCGAGTGTATAGAGACTTCAAATTCGGTAACAATTTATTACTCAGAAACAATATGAAGAACTCCACCTGCGTGGGCGAAGCTCGCCCCGAGGTAGTGTAGGCGGCTACACGAATCTGATATCTTCCATACACTCAGTCTAGATAAAACTAGTTACCAGGTTACATAATGTGTGTTTTTTATATAAATAAACTAGTTGTAACCCGCAGCTACGCCCGCAGATTGATAATATAGTCCTAATAGCTATTTAGTTTAGTTTATATCAACTTGAAAAAACCTTACTTATTATATAGTTATAAGGATACTTGAGCAAAATTTAAAGTTTCTTGCGCTAAGGGTTTGGCCTGTGCCAAATCATTTAAATAGTTTAAATCAGTTTTGTGGCATTAGGAAGCGAACAGGCACACGGCTCTCCTGATGGTAAGAGACAACTGTGGCCTAGAAACCATAGTTATTGTAGGTGTACCACGACCCTGTGGCCGGGTTATTAGGCCTGATTAGGCCAGTTATTCATTTTTGCCTTTTATATTCTTAAATATATGATACATTTTAAGTACTAGTATCTCTAAACTATTCATAATTTATTCCAGACTAGCTTTCTGCCCGCGGCTTCGCCCGCATGCATTATTTTAATTACAGACATAATTTTCAAAGAGCA
Source organism: Lasaia peninsularis (assembly GCA_018236625.1). NCBI lineage: Eukaryota > Metazoa > Arthropoda > Insecta > Lepidoptera > Riodinidae > Lasaia > Lasaia peninsularis. Next base: position 1,703 of record DVZL01008888.1, on the reverse strand, counting down.
GATTTTTTTCCGACTTATAATAATTGTAGCGTAGAACCCTCTTTAACGTAGTCGGTTAAAAAGTAGTCAATGTGTTATTCTCATGTACAAGCTAACTTACTGTAAAGTTTGAACCAAATTCGTTCAGTAGCTTTTTCGTGAAAGAATAACAAACATGTTCATCAAACAAATGCATGTTCCAAACGGGAATCGAACCCGAGCTTCGCCATTACTATAAAATACACATACAAAACCATGTTCAAAAGATAGAAATACTATCTTTTGAACATGATTTTGTATGTGTATTTTGATAACTTAATTGCTATGAGATTATAGCCCACGTAGAAGGATTGGCAACAGCTAGTTTATTTCGTGGGGCTCCAGATATTTTCATTCTATACTCAGCCATGTTGCGCATCCATTAAAAACCACTAAGAAAGTAATGCTCTTTTACACTAGGCCTTTGAGCTTTAAAGGGATTTCCTTGTCTCAGAACTCCCGTAAGCTCTTACAATTTCGTTTCTAGCTGATATTCACTTTGATTTCATGATCTATGTTTCGAAGCTTCGTAAAGTGCGAATCCTAGATATTTAAATTTATTACTTTTTGTGGCAGTTTCCCAACCTATGTGGATGGTGTTATCTTTTATTAATTTATTGTTCTAAAAGATCTACCGCTACATCCATTCAAAAAGTATATCAAATCTAAATGTACTAAAATGTTTATTATAAGATTTCTGAATATGTAGCATAAGAAATACTAGGGATTAATTATTTCTCCTCGTACCAATATCTTATATCTTATATGTAGGTAATGTAAATATTTTAGGTAAGGTAATAACATTCCTAGTAAGCATTATTTTGATATAAAAAAATTAAAAAAAAAGTCAAGCAGCTGAATTATTTCATAATTATAAAGCAAATTTTGTAATCGTGTAGACCCATCGCAAGAAGCACTTAGGTATATGATTTATTCATTTCCAAGGACACTGGACAAAGTTCTTACATTAAAAATCAGTTATTTTGCGTACCTACGTAAAATTTTGTTGTAGAAGAAAAAATAAAGTGATAGTTTATGGTAGATAAGTTTTAAACTAAGTCGGGTATAAGATAGTTTTTATCTATATTTATAATTATGATATGAATGTAGAAGAGTGAATTCCGTACATTTAGGATTAAAAAATATACGGCTAGGCGACCAAAAATAGCAGAAGAACAGTTTTTTTTATTTGTGGTCTGTCTGTCTGTAGAACGGCCGCTATTTAGGTAATATAATATAGTTCCTAGGCAGGTTATATGCTACTTTTAATCCCGGTTTACTTACCGGCTTTCCGTGGGAGAAGGGTAAAAAGCAAAATCTAAATTTGGCTATAATTCATGAACACACAGATCGATTTCAAGTGTTTTTATGGATAGAACATAATATACAAACTATACCTTATTTATTTCCAAGTCGTAAGTTTATGTTCAGAAATTTTATCCATAATAACTCTCGCTATAAATCTTCCAACGACCATCAAAAGTTGAGACCTAAAATGTATGTGGATCTTTGAACGTACAGGTCATCTTAAGCTTGATAATAAGGAATATACATGTGTTTTTTTTATTTTTTTAAACAATACTTCAAGAATTATATAACTGAAAAAACATATATAACACTTTCAAAATAGAGATAAATAAGCTAAAAAAAAATATCCAAAGTATCATCATTTTCGGATGATTTAA
>DVZL01008887.1:0-10037 GCA_018236625.1 Lasaia peninsularis | reverse complement strand
TTCGCAAAATACAAGGCTTAACCTTCGTCCGTTACTTTATCGTGTGATACCCAGTAATTACTTTTCAGAATGGTACGAGTAACAAATAAACTAAAAATACGTAAAGAAATAATAATATACATATTAAACAATATTAAATAGGAAAAAGAAAATAGACAAATTAAGAAACTACTATGGCTTTTGAAAACCACGTAAAAAAAATAATCCGAAAAAATTCAATTATCAAATAAATTCATAAATCTTGTAAAAAAAGCTTTAACAAATAAATCTTAGTATAAACTCTAAGAACACTCCACGACAAAAATAAATAGCTTCGTGCTGACACAATATAAGAATAAAATTTATTTATAATATGAAGACGTTAATTATAAATAAATTTTATTCTTTCTTTTTTTAATTTATGATGGGAAGCTGTATCGTAAATAAAAGTCGAGCGTCACTTTTGCAAATAGCAACTGAAGATTCCTTGCCAACTCTTTATACCATAAACAAGAAACCGAAGCGGATGTAGTTATTATACTTAATCAATAATTTAACAAATTTATAAACACTTTTGAAAATGGAATCATTAAATGGGTTTTATTTTTTATTTCTTTAAAATAAAAAAAATGCTTAACATAAAACAGTCTCAAATTGATATATTACATTGGATAGTATTTCTTTCACACTAATTGAAGTAGGTTTTTATTGAATTTTTGGTCGTCCATATCTCATTATGTAATTATGGCGGTGAGACGAGATCAATAAAATTTAATTAATTAATTAAATAAAAATAATTTCTAAATAAAAGTCATTACGTGAATCCTTACTTTTATATAAACTTTTATGGAAATCAAGAAGTATTATCAGTATTGTTGCTTCCCATTTTATATACCTAAGTATTTAATTAAAGTTTGGGCGTTGGACTTTTTCATGGAGATTATCTGTTTAAATGAAAAAATACATTGTAAAACTAAATACAAATATAATAACTGGAACAGAAAATTGTAGTTTTCGCTAATGTTTTTAAATTTTAATTATTCAAATTTCAAACAGTGACAATCGAACAGAAATATAGAAAAGCAAATTCAGGAATGAATACCCTGAAAACATTTTAAATTGTATCTAAGGACTTAATTTCAATCTAGGTATAATCTGCATTAAAAATACCTTCGCAGTCCGTGTTAAATATAATGCTCAAAACCCGAACTTACTAGGATATTTAAACAAAATTAGTTTTTATAGATATTGCTTCAAATACTAAAAATAGAAGTCTTAATTAAAAATAGACCAGATTGATTAATAAATTAGGAATTTTGCGGTATGTTGACCGAGTTTGAAATTAGTTTGCGTTTTAATTTTAAAAAAGGAGACCAATTTTTCAAATATATCAAATTTATATTAATTTTTGCGATTTAATTAATATTTATTAAATGCCTATAATTAAATTTGTAAAAAAATAAAATAATCTTAAATTTTTTAATCTTTAATTTTAGAATATAAAAAAATGAAACCGGTTGGGTATTTCAACAATAAATTTCAATTATAAGTTATATGTTGAAAAATACATGTGTTTCAAATTTGAAATATGTATATGTGGAAGTTTCACCAAGCGCCAACGATGAATAATATGGAATGTAAAGATTAATACAATCAAATGTACTTTTTTCATCAATGAAAAATGTAAATACAAAAAAAAATTAATTAAACATTTCCCACCAATGTATGTCAAATTTTATATCAGACAGATTTTATATTTTATAGTGCTACAAGTAGTAACTATCACAACATATTATAAAACAAAGTTACTTTCTCTTTCTGTCCCTATGTATGATTAAATCTTTAAAACTAAGCAACCGATTTTGATGCGGTTTTTTTTAATAGATGGAGTGATTCAAGAGGAAGGTATTTAGGTATATAACATGTATATAGTATACCCGTGCGAAGTCGGAGCGGGTCGCTAGTCTATAGAAATAAATAAAATAGGAGATATACTCCGGTTATTTTGATATTATTGTAGTATTAAAATAACCGCTTTTTACTAAATACGTATATATATTTTACAGAAGTACCTACATGATATATCAAAATAGTATTAAGTATTAGAATTTTTGTTTGTCTGCCTGTTTGTACCCGTACCTGTGAACATTAGTCTGACGAAACTACTTTTATTCCAAAAAAGTATAAAATGAATAAACACAGTTAGTTAAAAAGTTAAAACAGCAGTTTAAAAATAATATCATTGAAGCATAATCTTTACTTCAAAAAGTTTGGCTTAAGACAATGTGTGTGTTACGCAGTGCGAGCTTTAATAAAATATATTTTTTTATTAAAATAAGTAATTTTAATTCGTATATTTTTGTACCTGCTGGTTTTGTAGTAATATTTTTTTTTATAAAAAAAATAATGTCACAGATAAATCAACAATATTAATATAGATTACAAAATAAAACAATATAAAATATATACAATAACCAAACTAGGTATAGATAATAGATATACCTATTAGACATAAAGTCTTATGTAGTTTGAAAACTTTTTTGTAAAAGTAACGCGAACAAATCGACATTATTTAGTAACATAGGTCTATATAATAATATTAAAACAATTGATAAAATAACCGTAATAACTATGTACTCTAAATAAAATATAATACTCTTATAAAATAATATATACAAATAAATAAAATTAGACTGTCTGTATGTTATATTAAAATAACCGCTTTTTACTAAATACATATGTATGTTAACAAGGTACATATACCAAAACAACATTTATTAGAATTTTTCTTTGTCTGTCTGTCTGTTTGTACCCGCTTATCTCTGAAACTCCTGGATTGATTTTGACGGGACTTTCACGGCTTAGGCTACTTTTATTTTAGAATTTCATTTTATAAATATATAAAATCTAGTATAATAATATAACAACAATAAATAAAATAAGCAAAATAAATATGTAGGTACTCATATAAAACATAATACTCTTATAAAATAAATAAAAACTTAAGAACATTCTAGACTGAATAATAGATTCAAATATTGTTCACTTTTTAAAATATTTAATAAAAAGAAAAGTTTCATAAGAAAACTCTAGTTATGTATTATAGACAATCTCCTCCAAGTTTCGATGATAGAAAGTCAGGTTGTTTCTTTTTCATCAGGAGGTCCGTGTGCTTGTTCGCTATCTTATCCCATAAAAAAAATAAAGATGTATACCTGATGATCTGGGCGCGCCGGACGGATAAAGCTTTCGTCCCCATCCCACGGGGTCTAGTTCCAGCGGCGGCCACGGCGAGCCCGTGTACCCGCCCGCCGCCGCGTTTAACTCGTCCGACCGAATCGCGAATCACCACCGGACACCGGAAACACGCGCCCGAAAGCGCACGAACACCCGCGGAAAATAACGAAGATTTCAAAAACTAAATTTAAAACTTTAAAAAAATCACAACTATGTTCAAGGTATCGCTAATTTGCTTAATAGTATGGTTTGTTACTAAACTCTATTTCGAAAGAAAATCTTATAAACGCACTATTAGCTACAAAATTGTTGAATAGAAACACAAATAATTTGAGCGAGCTACGATGTTTGTAATTTGTTTGGTTCTCCGGTAGGCGGCTCTGCTTTATCGTATGAGCGTTTAGGGAGAGAGTCCCGGTTGTACGGGCGATCCCGCTGTGGATTTGTGGAACACTAACAAGCGTCGCGGGAGCGCACCGCCGAGTGCTTCGGCATTGCGGTGCCCCCGTCCCCGCGGACTGTGGGAGGTGCCCCTGGGACACGCCCTCGTCTCACGAGCGGGACGACGACACTGGCACAGGTGGCGCCACTTATAACACCTTCCTTTGGCATTCCAAATTTGAAAACACATTCTTTTACGATTTTTAAATTTAATTCAAAATGTGTTCGATTTTTAAAAAGTATACGCTATCAATGCGGTGCGTATTCCGCGGCGTATACAACAGTAATGGAGGTCTGTGAGCGAGTTTTCCATAGAGACCGCTGAACGAGCGCGCGCGTAAGGGACGGAGGGAGTTGAGATGTATAATATCTCGCTGGACCAGCCAGCCTCTTTGGGACGGCCCACGGCACAAGGATTACTTATTAAACCGAGTTAGATTGACGATGATGAAATTTCAGTGGGAATTGACTTTAACTACTTGTGAGATGAGGTTTTGTCGCCACATTAATTATTGCCGTGGTATGTAGAGTTTAACGGGTTACGTGATTTAAACTTTACAAATTAATATTCAGTAATCCAGCGGGACGTTTGAGATATTTCCAATTTAAACTCTACCATCATTCTTTTAGTATTAAGTAGGTGTATAAACGTGCCATCGTTTAGAATAAAAGTTACCAAATTCAAAAAATGCAATTTGTGATAAATGAGCAAGAAAGCTATCAAAAATTATTGTATTGAATACATCTTGATATATCTAATACATGTTTTACAAACGGTTGGTTTTAACCAAAAAAAAAACCACAACCAAATTTTGTGGATTAACCTTTCGAGTACACAATTACTTACTATGTAAGTTTTGTATTAACTTATAGTGAAATCGTAAAATCAAATAGGTATTAGGTACATACATTTTGAGTTAAGTCACTTTAACTCTAAGCGTGCGATATTACAAAAACTATATCGGCTCCGTTTTTAAATGAAACCACATACGTTGCGATATTTTAAGCACGGTCATTTCTATAAAGTTTCTTTATGTAAAAAGAAAAATGTAAGGTGGTAATGGTAAGTCATATCAACTTAGGTAGTGGTAACTCTACCACTTTGACTGTATGCACTATTGAACAAATGAATTTATACAAAAAATAATTGTATCAAGATTTTAAATTTGATAGAAAGTACATAATAATTGTTCTTATTGTCATGAAAACTAATCCGAGAAGAAAAAAAAGAGATCTTTGCATCAACTTTATTAAAGTTCCGTTATTGTCATGTTCCATGCTACAAACTGGAGCGGCCTAAATACAAACTAAGATCTTGATTATGAGATTGCGATGAAGTAACTATATGGTGTCTATACCCCTTATTAAACAACCGTTGCCATGATCATGTCATCATCGTCATCATGCCATCATAACATAAAAAACATATTTATAGTTGTATTTTTTATGAAAAATAATATTTTGTTGAAATTATATAAAAAAATATAGACTTTAGAAAACATTAATATTTTACATCCAAAATGACTAATGAACTAATTTCGGTAACAACTAGCTATTTTCCGCGTCTTCACCCACGTGATGTTAACAAATAATCAAACTCCTACTTTCTTTCTGTGTTGGTCAAGTTATCCGCATGCAGACACAAAACGTTTAGAAAAATAATTGAAATAATTTTCTGACGTCTTGAAAATAAGTAATTTCCGCTGTTGCATTAATTATTGTTTGGATAATAATATATAGTCGACAACAATTATAGCAGTAGTTAAAGTTAATAAATAAGTAAATATAGGCCATATCCCCGCTGGGTTAGACAGAGGTATATACTTATGTACCCACGATTAGCCGGCGATATAATCGGAATAATCCAAGGTAATGTTATGTTTTTCAGATAACTGAAAAAAACCCATAGAACAAGTTGCCCGGGAATTAAAGCCGAAAGTCATACGACTACGCTCGACCACAGAGGTGATTTTTAATTTCAATTTTTAAATTAATGTATTTTTTCTCTTATTTACTACACACACGCATACCTACACTTAAAACATACACATTCAACAACGTAAGTATTTTTACTTGCACACGCAATGTCATGAATCTGTGCTAGCTGATCCGGCGAACATCGTAGCGCCCGCACTTAGGGCTATGAAAAAGATGTTGAACGATTCTCACACCTTCTCAATTTGCTCACAAAATTTCACGTGAATCGGTCAAGCCGTTTTAGATTGAACATTGTAACACGAGAATTTTATATATAAGATTTTAAAATGGATTTTCGGATCATGGAAAAAGTTAAAAAGCAAGTATTTTATGTGAAAGAAAACTTTGCAATTACAAACTAATTTTGTTAACAAACATTTTGTACAAAACCAAAGTTTTTTAAATCCTTTTTAGGGTTGCGTACTCAAAGGGTAAAAACGAAACTCTATTTCTAAGACTGCTGTTCGTTTGTGTGTCTGTCACCAAACTGTATCTCAAGCATCGTGACAGATATATAACCGCTATAACAACTAATACTAAAATCAGGATAATAATAATAATTAAAGGGAACTCTCATACAATGAATGTGATTCTTTTGCCGTTTTTATCGATAACTAGCAAAACCAGCGAACTCCGTTTCGTCAATTTTCTCTTTCAGCCAGAAACCTTTCGAACGAATGCAAAACCATGATAAACGGTTCGTGCGTTCTGGAGTTATAGCATCAGTATAGAGTAAGGAAAACATGATTTATTTTTATATTATAGATGGTACCTAAGGAAGCGTTTTTGCTCGAGTCCTATTCGGATTTGGCGGATTTTTTAATATTATCAGGTAATTTCTTATAGATCTGTGCACATTCACAATAAATATTTATTTTTCCCCATTTTGACTCACCCAGACTGGTAGCAACATCTATTCTAACTACCATGAGGTTTAGATTCATCTCTGTTGTATATATAAGCGATTTTTTTCATGATGAATGTGGAAGAAACTAGGAAGCTATGTAGGAACGTGACATTTGGCACTCGATACTCTCTGCCTACCTCACAAATGTATTCTAGTTTGTGTTCCCGTTGTATTAGTCTTAGAACACCATACTCAGGTATAACGTAAAGGAAATATTATCTGTGCATGAAATTTGACACATAATTGAGGACAGCGTTTTTAATGTTGCCAAATACAGATTAAAAATATATTTATTGATTTCTTACAGAGATCCACATTTTTTGTTGCTTAAAGCACTAACGTACGAATTCTGATGTCAAATATATAGTATTTCGTTGTCAGAACTGTGGTGTGATCAGAGCTGGTGTGGTCTAATTTTTACGCTTTGGACATCAATTTCGGTAGTCTTTACTAACTTATTTTCATTTTCTAAGTGCTCTTACGGTGAAATAATGACCGTACGAAAACCTAGGATTTGTGCTGGATATGGTGACATACTTGCTACTTGTCACGTCATGGGAGCTAATATTGTCGACTTATCGTGGTGCATATATACCTCTACATATCCTTTCGGGGATATGAAGTGATGATATTTATTTTACCCTCACATGCGATACAACTCAATTAGCCTATTAAAGAATATTAAAAGAATAGAATGAATTTCGAAATAATTAACTTATTTAACAGGTGGGTAACAAAAAAAAATTCCTTTATCTAATATATGGTGTCCTGAGATTAAGACAACGAGAACAAAAAAAGTTTTTTTGCTTATGATTAAAAAATACGCTTATAAAAGTTGCGCGCTTCGGACTTCCATTCGGGCAGTCCAAGTTCGAACCCCTTCATGTACCAATTCGTTTTTCTAACTAAAGTACATTTTCTGAGTGCTCTTACGATGAAGGAAAACATCGTGAGGAAACCCGAATTCATTAAACTCGACCTAATCTAGATTTGGATCTAGTTTCCTTCTGGATTGCAGAGGTCAGATGGCAGTCGGTTTACGTAAAAACTGGTGTCCTAGTCAAATCCCCTAGATTAGGTAAGCGACCCCGATATCAGATGATATGATACGGCATAAGGCTAAAACCAGAAAAGAGGTAAAAACATCGTCCGAGTAGGGTCCACCGCCTTGCCTATTCCTCCCGCCATATTGACGCTATCCTTTTCCGGTCCGTGGGGAAGGTAGCTGGTAGACTTGCACACCAGGAAGAGACCATACCATCAGGAGAGCCATGTGATTATTCGCTTCTTCATCCCATAGAAAAATATGAAAGCAAACGCGTTGGTAGTATAAATAGATGCCGTTACCAATCTGCGTAGGTCATCGAACAAAATTCAAAAAAAATGTTTACTCGTCCGATTGGTACAACCACCTTGCCTTTTCCTGCCGCAATAGCGTCAGTGCTCGCCATTGTCGCGTTCTGGTTTGGAGTGTAGGGTAGCCGATAAACTTTCTCACGCAAGAGGCTTACCTTCCCAGCCTCAGGTTGGCAACGCACCATTTCCACCGTTTGTGTCTATAGGCGCCGTGTATTTCTTACCATCAGGAAATTTGTTTGCTTGTTTGCCTTCCAATATCATAAAAATAATAATATGGATTCGACGATATTTCCAAAAGAATACCACTTAGGAGACTTTAAGAAAATAATGTACTCGTTCTTATAAGGTCGGCTACCCATCTATAACACTTGTGGTGGTGCGATACCACCAGGTTACTTTGTAAACTACTCCTAAATAATGATTCCCTTCAATGAAATAATCATAATATCATAAATATGAAGAAATATGTGATACACCTACACAATAAGTATTTTAAACGTTAACTTTGTTCCATAACATCTGGACCTGAACAAATTACTCATAGTAGAATAATTTGAACAACAAACAAGTAGAGTCCTCTCCGGAGTGCCAGAGTGCTCTGGGAGGTCTCAGAGGGACCGCCTCCGCCCCGCCCACCACTGGACACGCCCACCAGTACTGCCTAGAGACTCAGATATTGTTTTGTTATTTAAGAAATTTATAGATTACCTAAGATTTCGATGTGCACCAACAATACACACTTAAAATATATTTAACTTAATGTTAACACATAAAGGTGGTCTTATCGATATTTTTTTATGAAATGAGACTTCAGACAAGACTCCGGGTCTCCAATGGTAAGAGACAAACTATAGACACCATAGATGTTGTAGGTCTTATTAGGTTACTGTCTTGTGGCCATGTTGTTAGGCCTGATGTGCAAGTCTTCCGCCTACCCTATACTTCGAAGCTTTTATTTAACTTGCAATGTATGCATATAAGTATGTATGTTCGGGTGGAATCTCAGAACCCAATTTTGAAGTAGATATCTTCATCAGATTGGTCTGAATGTTATGTATACACGATTCGTTTGGATGACAATACACGATAAGATACGTGACGTCATTCTAAATCCAATATGGCAGACTGACCAAGATGGCGGAATAGTTATTTTTAATGCACTTCCACAATATGGATATCAAATGAAAGCGCTCGTTGAAAACATCTCGAAAAATAATGTGAGGTATTTTTTTTCTTTCTAGAGCTTGCAAATAAAAGCTTTTTTTAATTATTTTTAAATTAGTTAAAATGTCACATGACATTTTTTCTTCCTCCACTATCAAATGTTTAATATCTAATAAGTCTACATGACGCTCGAGTGACTACACATTTAGCTTACTGGGCTCCCCTATAACTTTACACACTGCAAATACTTGATATTTTGATGAAATAGCAGGAGTTTAGTTAAAACATTGCTGACATGATTTACGAACTTCAACTTTATAAAATCTTAGCTCTTATTAAAGTTACCTAACACATAAACGTACATTTTTTGACCACCTCAATGGTCAAGTAGTGAGCGTCATGTCTAAACTACCAACCGTTCACAAGGCTTAGGTTCAATTCCAAAAAAGGGCAGGCATTTGTATGATGAACGTGGATGTCAATATTTTAGGGTCTAGGTGGTTATTAAATTTTAAATATTTGTATATATTATGTTGCGTCTCAACGTCATTGTTATTTTCATGAAATTAAAAAAAAGTAAATTCACGCCAATTATATATGTTATATTTTATATCTACGCAGAGGTGTGCTAGTATATCCACGACTCATAAGTCCAGTAGTATGTGATAGGTGGCAAGCCTACTATTTCGGCTACATTCCAATCCCGGGCAATTTAATGTTTACTCAGAATAATCTGAAAAACATTTTAAAAAAAGTCGCCTTGAATTTTAAAAAATGGTGTTCTTTAAAGAAATATTAAATCTGAACTTGGATCGAATATATCGACACCAGTAATTTATACTACGCTAACTCATATAAACAAAAAAGCGGGGCGACATCTTCCATTCGACATTTAGATTGAATGATTTTAAAAAATACCTTTACTTAGCGTTTATAAGATTTGTAACTTTGTTATTTATGTATTTTTCTTCAC
>DVZL01008886.1:0-10037 GCA_018236625.1 Lasaia peninsularis | reverse complement strand
GCCACCTTCCACATAATATGCTTGATAATTCGTTAATCGTGAGTGCATATTATGTACCTCTGCCTACCTGCTCAGAGATATGGGTTTGAAAATATTTATTTATTTTTGAACTATAATTTTGGTGGCATCAGTTATTATTAATATTTTTATATCATTCCTGAACAAATAATTTTATTGCAATGATGCAATTAAGTTTTATTGAATTTAAAATAGAGCGAATGTTTCAAGATTTTTTTTAATTAATTATTTATTATTCTTTGACATCGAATCCGAGAATTAGTGCCTATTTAGACGCATGACGTTTTACGCATAGGGTTTGATTCCCGAGTAGGGCAACTTGGGATTTTTCAGTTGATGTGCAAGACGTAACGATTCCTGTGAATGAATTTGATCATGGGCATGACTTAATATCATCAGCTCATTGTGTATGCGTTAGTTTCTCTGCCTACTTCTTCGGGGTCATGGTCGTGACGATTTTTCTTCTAATTTCAGAAATAAAATCAATACCCGTACCCACCTTCCACCGTTTTATTTCGACATCCAGTGGCTTGCGAAACAGTGGCGGTGTTACCCGAGTGATGCGGCTAAGTAAGTTATTGATTTCTTTTTAAACGAATGAACAAACATGAATGAACGAAAATGAAACAATGAATCGATGTTCATTCGTTGGTTCGTTAAGACGTGACGTCATCACCCTAAGAAAGTGCTCAACCAACCAAATTGCCCCATTTGAAATCGTCTTTTATATTATTGGTAAAAGGCTTTGCTCGGTGGAAAAAAACTTTTTTTTTCTTAGAATATCTATGCGAATAAATAAAATTGGGGTGCCTGCATGTTATATTAAAATAACCGCTTTTTACTAAGTGCATACGTATATTTACAAGGTACATATACCAAAAAAAACATTTTTAGAACGTTTATTTGTCTCTCCGTTTGTACCCGCTAGTCTCTGTAACGGCTGAACCCATTGTGACGCGACTTTCAGTGGCAGAAATTTATGTAATAAGGAATGTCTTAGACTATTTTTATTTTAGAAATGTATAAAATATATTAATTAAATAAAAACTCGGGCAAAATCGCGGGCACAGTTAGTAGAAAATAAGAAATTCTTATCTCTACTCCGATTCTGTAACAAATGAACAATAGAAAACAATACACATCTCCGCGTTAGACCAAAATGGCTGTGTAGTACACAGGCATCTCTGCCTCTCTAGCAGGCAGCTCGTAAGAGGCGAGAATGTCAAGATCATTGGTAGGGTGCTGTGCAGCAACTCGGGTAGGGATCCGACGCCCTACCCATTCCTGCCGTCCCGGTTCATAGCCGGAAGCCGGTAGCCTTGCATAGTAGGTCTTACACCCCGCCATAGTGTCTATAGGACGCGACTATCTCTTAACAACAGGAGAGCAGCTGTGTACTGATTCGCTGTCATCTTCCATAAATGATACAATCCACTACAAAAGTTATCTTTTTAATTCTTCAATCAATCGCCTCTTTAGTGTAATGGTACTGTTGTCGCCTGTTAAGACCGTTAGCTGCGGAGGGTCCTGGGTTCAATTCCCAAGTCGAGAAACTTTTCTTAAATATTTTTTAGATTGTTCTGAGTAAGCATTACATGGCCGGAATTGGAATGTGCCCGCGCGGCGATAGGCTTGCTACTTATCATGTCAGAGGCCTAGTATCTTGGATAATCGTGGGTGTTCTAGTATAACTACTTGACTTGCGGGTCGTGTACACATTACCTCCCCACCCACCTGTCTACGCCTTCGGTGTTAATAGATTTGAAGGTAATTTTTTTCAATTCTAGCTACCATCACACTATGTCTCCTCCTCTCATGTGGGCTCTCCGTAATTGTTTGATGGAATTATGCGAAGAAACTCTCCCCAAGAGATGGCAGCGTCACTCTCTTACCACCGCTCACTTCCATCGACGCTTACAAGAGTACGGCTTCAAGTTCCTCGTCCCAAAGCCTGAGGACCGCCTTTGTACCGTCACGAGCATAGTGTTGCCTGACCGGATGGACTATATGCAATTTGTTAAACATTTACGGGAAAAGTGAGTATTGTTTTGATGGAAATGACTTTAAGGGTACCTTACTTAAACGGGAAAATACGGGATCCTATCATTATGGCTCCTCTGTAGTTTATATATCACCAGGTTACATACAACCTCGCGATTAATATACAATTGAAATTTTTATAGATTATGTATATCTGTTGCCACTATAACAGCAAACTACAAATAAGAGCAAAATAAATATTTGGAAAAAACATACGACGGTTAAATTGTGACCGAAAAAGGATATAAGCGAGACGCAGCAGTCTATTTGAGACCCCACTCGAACATGTCTGCAGACATTCGGTTATTCTTCACCATTTTCACCCCCATAACTTTTATGCGGCTGAAACGATTTTTATCAAACATATTTAAGAACTTTAATACAAAAGAAATTTAATAGAAATCACTTCATCCGTTCGTAGCTACGATGCCACAGCAGATAGAAAGTCCACTGGCCCCTCTTTTTGCGTTAGGGGTCTGTTAAAAACAGAACAAATCATATTGTGAGACCCGTGACCTATCAGGAGACCCGTGTGCTTGTTCGCTGAATTATCCCTTAAAAAACTTTATTACTGTCGCTTTTGCCTATTGTTGTCCAATTCCGTTTTTCCGTCTATATCTTACCCTCCAAACTGGAACACGACAATTGATATTGATGCCTTTTCTTGTTGCTCTTCTTACTATGGCTGTGTAAGTGTAAAAAATTCAATGTCAAAATAACATTTTGTTTATAATTTCAGACATAATATTTTGATTTTCCCCGGCTTGGGTCCAACGGTGGGCAAAGCGTTGCGTATCGGCATCATGGGCATCAACTCCACCATCCAAATTGCTGATGCTGTAGCGGACGGAATGGCAGACACTCTGAAGGCTCTCACAAAAGCGTCTCTTTGACCAAGGACAATCTATAAAAATAAATAGAATGTTTATAAAATTAAAATAACCAACCTTTAATATATAATATTAAAAACTTTTGGAGGGATAGATATAAAGCTGTACTTCTTCGGGTGATATTTTTATAACGTACTATGTATGCTATTATTACTAATGAAAAGTAAATTTAAAAAGGTAACTGCTACAAATCTTGCCAGCTTTTATACTATAATCAACCATTTTGTACCGAGGATTACATGAATACGAAATACGGGGTATTTCTGTGACAAAGTCACCATTAAAACAGTACGGTTGTAGACTTCCTTACAAAGTTACACCCTTGAAATTACAGAGCATTATAGCACGACCTAATTCTAGACCGTCTAAGTCTAGAGTTCCTTGTTAATGGGATCACGCGATACGAAGGCCTACTTCTGGTTTAAGACATCTACTTCCTATGCTCCTCAGGGAGACAGAAGCATTTACGATTTTTAAGAGACTATTGAAAGCCTCTCAGGAATCAGCATCAATTTTCATGTAGTGATAGTATGTGTATTTAATAATGTATTTGTTTATGTATTTAAGCGTGTGTGTATTTATTTTATTTCTTTTACAATTAGGTATTATATGTATTGCATTTAGACTTATAGCACCAATGCTCTAATTTATACAATATATTTCCATGTCTTTGTTTTGCAAGGGTTGTCTGGCAGAGATCGCTACTTTGCGAAAATACCACCTTGGCGTACCAATCAATATAAACTTATCTATTATAAGAATATGTATTTGTAGGTATTGGTTTGCAATAAAGTTTTTATTCATTCATTCAATCAATCATTAGAATCTAAGCGATTTCCGGAATATAAATGATTTTTATTTAACAGGTCCAGTAGGAATTTTATGTTTTTCGAATGTAATTCATTAATTTTTTTACGGGATAAGACAGCGATCAGGCACTGGTCTCTTATGATCTAGTCATGAGTCAGTCAGAGAGGTCAGTTACTATTTGCCCCGGATCGGAACACGACAATATCATAATGTCGGCAGGAATAGATAAGATAGATTCCTACTGGACGAGTTACTGCACAGCATTTTAACTCACTATTATTATTTCTATATTGAACTTGTAAACTGAAGGTTTTGAGTAAGAAGTACTAAAAGAGTCAATCAACAAATGATGGATGTAGATACCTGGGGAGACCTAGGTTGACATTTCTCTACCAAATTTATGTTTTTATTATTATCCGAGGGTGGTGTCAAGAGTCTCCGAAACCGGCGTGTTTATATACAAAGTGTAATGAATATGGACGAAGCACTTTTTGAAGTCGCATCATTTACCTCGAAGTTATCAAGAATTCGCTTAGCAAGCATACAAAATAAACATTTAAAGATGAACTGATGAATTGATAACTTTCTTTTTTGAAATCGGTTCATAATTGGACTATTCACTGATGTTTGAAATAATAATTAAGATTCGTAATAATTACCATCTTATTAAGTTTGCTCGCACGGAAAGTTTGTAAAGAATTGCAATTAAAATAGTTAAATGGAATGTTTTATAAGACGCAGACTAAAAATAATTGAAGTTGAAGTTCTTTTTAGCTTCAATTTAATTGTTCTTCTTTGTGTCTTACTTCAACTCTTCGGAACTGCGTCGTGTAAAAATTCTCGAACATTCTTTTACGTAATTTAAGACGTACTTGAAGGGAACTTGAAGGAAATAATTATTACGTTGCATTACATCGAACTGTAAACATTAATCTAATTTAAAAAATAAATATTATCACGCTCATATCCTTAAAGGATAGGCAGAGACATATGCACCCACGATTAGCACACGATATTAGGTTTGAGGATCTGACAATGGCACATATCTAATCCCAGGCAATATTGTTTTTATGATAAATTGAAAAACTCATAGATCCAGTTAGTCTACCTGGGAATCGAACCTGGGACATATTACGCTCAACCACAGAGGTAATTATTCTAATTTCAATCTAAAATTAGTACCTTCACGCCTATTATCCCCGAAAGAGGCAAAGGTGTTCTAACTAATCCACGACTCGTAAGTCCAGTAGATATACTAGAATACCCAAGGCACTAGGGCCCATGATGTGATAGGTGGCAAGCCTATCGCCACGTCGGGCTCATTGCAATTGCGGGTAATGTAATGCTTACTCAGAATAATCTAAAAAAACATTTAAGAAAAGTTGCCCTACTTGATCTGGGAATTGAACCCAGGACCTTACGCGGTACCGTTACACCACAGACGTATTATTTCTTGGATGTAACAAAGATTAACTGAATTAGGTGAGTTTTGAACAGGCATTCCAACATTTTTAGACTAAGTATAATATTTTGGGGTTTAGTATAGCAAAAAAGATATTTCGTAATATACACTTACTTAAAATAGTTTTTTTTAACTATTTTAAGTGGGCACAAATTGCACTTAATATTTCATTTCATACTAGCATTGTCCGCGACCTCGTCTGCGTTTTAATTTAATTATTTTACTTCTAAAATAAAAGTAACATAAGCTACTGCTTTTTACATCAGCTGTCCGCATTTTACTACATTTACTCACATACGTAGTAGCCTTCGTGCCCGGGACATAGCAGATAAACTGCAGGAAAGCCGACTTAGATGGTACGGTCATGTTTCGCGTAAACCGGCGGGCGACGTGGGAAACAAATGTCTGTATGTAAAAAAAGTCGTCCCATGAAACGCTGGATGTCGTGGGACAAGATATGCGTACCAATGGACTCACTACTGGGGATGCTGAAGACCGAGCGAAGTGGAGAAGTAAAAGTAGGAAAGAGGACCCCGGGTTTCCACGTTCAAATGTGAGGAACAACCGGGAATAACTCTCTGATGATGATGATGATGATGATGATGAAGTTTCAGAGTTTAGCGGGTACAACCAGACAGACAGATAGACACACAAAATATCTAAAAAATACTATTTTGGTACATATATGTATATGCATTTGTATACACACGCACACCAATTTCATTCATTTGATATAGGTTATCTACTTTTTCAAATAATGTCTTGGCTAGTAGTCACTATGGCAATAAAAACATCTTTCAAGGTCTTATAAATAGGAAAATCTATACTAATATTATAAAGCGGAAGAGTTTGTTTGTTTGTTTGTTTGAACGCGCAAATCTCAGGAACTACTGGTTCGAATTGAAAAATTCTTTTTGTGTTGAATAGACCATTTATCGATGAAGGCTTTAGGCTATATAACATCACGCTGCAACTGTTAGGAGCGAAGAAATTATGGGAAATGTGAAAAAAACGGGGAAAATTCGTTTTCATTGCCTAAATTTTGTTAGTACACGTTGGCGAAGCCGCAGGCAACAGCTAGTTATCATATCATCATCATCAAGCTTGCGAGTGTGTGGATGTTTGTTACATTATACGCAAATATTGCAACTAATTAAATGTTCAAAATAATGTGATCGAACTATTGCAAAAACGTTTTTTTTTTTTGTTTAAAACTTTTTCATGTTATTTTTTTTAGAATTATTATTTTATTTTTAGAATAAGGTGTTTCGTGGTCGTCATTTGGAATGCTTTTATTTTTAGTGACACTTGAAAAATTATAATTGAAATGCAGCAAAACTGCATAAAACTGACTTTTATTAAATTCTTACACACATACATACATACATGCATGCGAAGAATATAATGTGTCGTGATCTCTGTACAATTGCGAAGCTTTCTCCAAATTTATTACATTCAATTCTTTATCATAACATCTAATTCAAAAAAAAAATTACAAACAGTAAAACTTTACAGTTTTGTAAACTTCAATAAAATAAAATTATACTATAAAGTAAAACTTAAAAAAACTTATGTTGAATCAGAATCAAATTTGTATATAATTACTTTCGAGTCATGACCTATTTTATTTAAAAAAATCGAAATCCATTCCTAACAAGCGGAGTAATCGTGTAAAAACATACAAAAGATACATTGAAATCGTATAGGTTCTCTATACGCTTAGTTGCCACAAAGATCATACGTACACGTATGCTGGTAAACATTACCCTCTTTTACTTTACAGTAAGCACTAGGTTTTATTGTCACGATATTCTACGCCTAGAGACTACATTTTGTCCCGACTTAATAGGATGAGGTATATGCGTTAGATATTTCCTCACCCAGGGAGGCTTTCCTAACTTATACACGCCTACAAAAGGTGCATGTGTGCCTTTGTGGGAGAAAATTGAATCATGATCCTAAGAGTGGCTGTGATAAATTAATAGTTAAGTAGACCCTCTCCGCCTTCTAAAGCCCTTTGTGAATATAACTTCATTTTCAATCATGGGGAATAATTTTGCAAGTTATAGACAAAGAGCTGGTGTACTTTTATTTAAATTGAAAATTGTGAGAAGTTAATGCCATCTATTTGCACCAGTGTTAACAGTGCTTTCAAATCTAAATATCGGACGTAAAAAAGGCTTCACATCACACATTAAAATTTGAAAATACTATTACAATATGAGAACGAATGTAAGTCTATCAGTGTATCTGATATATCATGTCCTTTAAAAAATCGAAACGAACATGGCAAGAGCTAACTTTAGGGCAACTGAAACAAGTAAGACGTAGTAATAATCTGAGCAAGCCATCACAGGGGTCTATCACATAGCATGACTATGATCTCTCACTCTCACGGTATCACTATCACTATGTTTGTTACATTACGTAATGACACCAAGTCTAGTTTATTTGACGCAAATAACTTAAGATTATCCATGTACAAAAGATGACAAATGATGTCACCCCCTCTGCGAAACCGATAGCCTAGCTTTGAATCCCTTAGTAATTTACTCAAAGGATTTAAAGCCAAACAAAACCACATCCTGTGATGTAAATACCAGTACATTAATAATGAGTACAACTCTGCCTCTAGGTCTTTCAACAGAGCTATCGTTAAGGCAAATTCAGAGCATATTGGCAGAATTGGCGAGAAATTGGCACGCCTGCCTTCAGGGACAAGAGCGTTCTGGTCTCTCGCCAAGGCTGTCCAATGAAATTTCGCGAAGTCTTCTTTACCATGTTTACACCGGTAAGATGACTCGCTTGCCCATGATGCGAAAGAGAAAGCCGAGCTCTTGGGCTCTCTTTTTGCCTCCAACTCGACTTTAGATGACCATGGAAACACACCGCCAACAATCCCGCGGTGTGAAAGCTCTATGCCAGAGATTAAATTTTTGCAGAGTTCTGTGCGTGGAGTATTTTATCATTCCCCCGATTGTACTTAAAGTGTGTGCTCCAGAGTTGGCACTGGTTAGACCGCGCCTCTTCCGACTTTCCTATTCATCTGGCCAAGGGGTGCACTAAAGTTGTCTTGGTAAATGGAAGACAGCTTTAGTGCACCCGATTCTTAAAAAATGCGATCGCTCGGATCCGTCCAACTATCGACCCATAGCTAATCTCTCCTTGTTGTCCAAAATTATGGAAACAATAATTATTAACTGCCAGCTCTTAGAGTATCTGGAAGATCACCAGTTGTTTAGTGACCGACAGTACGGTTCTCGTTGCGGTCGCTCGGCTGGTGATCTTCTAGTTTACTTAACTCACCGATGGGCGCAAGCAGTCGAGTCGAGAGCAAGGGTGACATAGCAAAGGGGTGTGGCACAGAGCTCTTCTGTCGAAGCTTTCTTCCTATGGGCTTCCTGAGAAATTGTGCAACTGGATCACCAGCTTTTTGGCAGGGTGAGGCCCGGGCCTAGGGCGGCACGATTTAGAGGGTAACAAAATTTTCAAAATGTTAACATTTCAGAGCTAACATTTATACTGTTTTTTTTAAATCACCTCTGATGTTGATGTCTGATGTTTTTATTAATTTATAGAATTTTTTATAGACTATAATTTATTATCTTGTTGAATTCTCAATTTTTGCGTACCGTACTAATATTTTAATAAATAAATTGTAGTTTTCCATGATTATTTAATTATCCATGATAATTTCTTAAAATTACTTTATATTTATTTTATTAGAGCTGAAGATATATTTCTTTGTACTGTTTAATAGTTCTATTTCAATAAAAAAAACATATTTTGATAACAATAATATTTAATTGTGAATACTTGAAACTCTGCCACTATTCACATCGAATCGAGCGTAAGTTATTTTTTCTTTCATTTTTATTATATTCTCTTCCTTTTCCAATAGGTTTCATTCTACTATACTTTTTTCCGTTTTTTAGCTATAGGTAAGTAGGTACTTGAAGTATCGGCTCTAGGCTATTTTCATGTTATCGTAGGTATTATTACTGTTATCAAAAATCTTTAAGCCTTCTTATTAAAGAGTTGTGCTAACAAAAATTGTTATCTTTAAATGCATGTCCGTAAATTGATATGGTAGTTTTCAGGGTTTCGTTACCAAAAGGTAAGTTTGCTCTTTTTTTATGGTAATGGAAGACAAACAAGGAGACGGATTTTCTGATGGTAAGAAATACACGTCGCCTATAGACAACAAAGGTGAAAATGGTGCGTTGCCAACCTGAGGCTGGGATGGAGAGCCTGTTGTGTGAGTAAGTTAACCGGCTACCCTACCCTCCAAACCAGAACATGACAATGGCGAGCACTGACGCTATTGTGACAGGAATTGATAAGGCGGTGGTACCAATCCGGGCAAGTCGTTGCAGGACTCTACCACCTAGTCAATGTCACGGTGTTGGTGACAACAGACCCTGTGCTCACCTCTTACGAGCTGCCTGGGTAGAAGGCATTTAGTCTAAAATAGGGTAAGGTTTCTTTATTCGTACCAGTGCCTAAATCGTACCCCGGCAATATCTCGGCTACTACTACCAAAGTGCATCACCTAGTGGCATTGTCTGGTACTATTCAGTAACGCAAGCCAACAATAGGAAGTAAAGCGCCGATCGATTTCGTAAAGTAAAAATATTCGAATATTTTTTGTACAGTTTTCAGTAATATTTTATAGTCATTCGTAAGTACGAAGGTGGATCCAAAAGTTCTAAGCCCGACCAAGAAAATGAAAGAAAAGTGGGTCTAAATTTATTTTATTTTTCGACATAGTCTCCATCTAGCTCAACACACTTCTTCCACCTGACCTGCAACTTGTT
>DVZL01008885.1:0-10038 GCA_018236625.1 Lasaia peninsularis | reverse complement strand
GATAGGCTTGCCACCTATCACATCAGGGCCCTAGTACCTTGGCTAATCGTGGGTGTGTTCTAGTATATCTACTGGACGTACGAGTCGTGGATATACTAGCACACCTCTGCCTACTTCTTCGGGGATAATAGGCGTGAAGGTACTTTTTTTTGAACTTGAACGCACTAATATCTGGAGCTAATAGTTTAATCTTAAAAGTCATGCTACCTTAGAATGGAATCTAAGAAGGCGAATACTGGAGGAACAGTTTGTTATAAGTGGTATAACTACACCATTTTAATTCGATGTTTTTGTTTCAGATCTCATGGATATCACTAGTCATATACGTATTTTACGATTCTTTTATTTATTATATGAGAGGAAGACAATTTTTTTACTTGAGGCAAATATTAGGGGTAAGTCTATAAATATATGTATAAATAAAATAATAACTGGACAAATTAATGTAACCCCTAAATAAGATACTAATAAATAGAAATACTTTAATAGATACAAGAATAAATTTAATAAACATCCATACCCGGAAATACAAACGTTTATGTTCATCACACAAATGTCTGTCCCCGTCGGCAATCGAGCCCGAGCCCCGCAGTCGATGCGGTTAGGCGTGTACGCTAGACACTCGTCCAACAAGGCGGTATATGCCTATAACATATCAGTAACATAGTAAATATGTATTTACCTAAAATTTTAAAAATTTTCGGTCTACTTTCCGAGTCTCCGTGGTCTTGAGACATCAATTTCGTTAGTCCAGATTCGAACCTCGCCATGTACCAATTACTTTTTCTAACTTAAGTGCCTACAGTTTCTGAGTGCTCTTACTGCGAAGAAAAATATTGTGAGTAAACCAGGGATTTGTGTCTGATATCAAGACGGACTTACCAGCTGTCACATCTTGGGACCTGATATCGTCGTGTAACCGTGGGTGCATACGTACCTCTGCCTACCTGTATGATGATGATATGAGAACATGATCATGATAAAGTGAGATAAAGATGATATACACATTCCCTTAAGTAAACAATATAAATAGTGGCCTATATAACCAACCTCGGAACTTAAGCTACCCGGTTTTCAAATTTCATTATATTCGGTTCAGTAGTTTTTGCGTGGATCGCGACCGGGACACAGACAGACGTCTGTCTGACAGATAAAAAAAACAACGAATGTAAGTAAAAATAAAAATATGTTCCACTGCCTATTTCAGTCGGAATTCAATCTTAATAACCCAACTCTAATATGTATATATTAAAGTTGTATTAGTTACACCATTAACAGCTCAGAAGGGTTGTGGCCCAATTTCTAATAAAATAGTCATAAAGGGTAAAAATTTTAATACTAAATTTTCTTTCCAACAAGACTTTTAGAAGTTTTGGTAAATTTCTTGAACAGGATGAAACAAGAGCGGTAAGAAAAGCGCAACAATGAAACTGCGTAAAAGCAATTTTCAACACGAAAGTACTCAAGTTAGCTAGGTACTATGTACGATGTTAACATTTTTTGAATACTAGGTGTTGTCCGCGGTTTCGCCTGAAATTGTAGTAGGTTTAAAATAAGTTAACTTAGTTAAAAAGAAGTTCTGTAGTTTTGAAAGAGTAACAAACGCACACGCAACACACACACACACACACACACACACACACACACACACACACACACACACACACAAAGGATAAATAGGTACGATGCGATTATTTAAAAAGAATATTAATTCTCTGAGTTGGTTTTGTAAACAAATTATCTGTACTTTGCGGTTAGGTTTGAAGGACAGAATGTTCGGTAAGTAGGTCGTTATCACCCCCAATGGGGCTTGTAGATGACCAAATAGCGCTTTTGGGTAATAATGTAGCTATAAAAGCCCTAGGGCGGTTAGCAATTAAAAAAAAAGAACAAACCAAAAAGTTCAAAAAGTACCATCATACTGGTAATAATGTCTATTGCATTCAGCCCTTTATTTAGCTTTTTTTTCAGCTATTTAGTCTTGTCTTCATATGAGCATAATAGTCATCAATTTTAAATATCGAGCGGTGTAGCTCAATTTCGTTCTTACTTAATTGACTACCGAAAAAAGGTGGGGATAGAAAACTTTTACTTCAAATGTTAATTGTTTTTGGGATTTTTTGTAAATACGTGCTAATTAGGAAAAAACATGAGTTCTTCAAGTAATGAAGATATAAGATGCACTCCCGATTTAATGAAAAAGGAAGTTGAAGTAGCAATTAACAATATTTCAACTGAAACTCCGAGACTGTATTATTAAGATACTTTATTGTTGTAATGCCGATTTTTTTCTACTTACATCACAATCGATATGTAAGCTAAGATAGCAAAGTAGTTAGCTCGGTTGTAAGCGTAAGTGCCTAATTTTTTTTTTCAAGAATGAGATTGAGCTACACCGTTCGATATTTAAAATTGGTGACTAATGACCTCTTTGGTCATTGGGCTTAATGCATGATTTCTATTGCCAGTGTG
The DNA here is from genome assembly GCA_018236625.1 of Lasaia peninsularis. NCBI lineage: Eukaryota > Metazoa > Arthropoda > Insecta > Lepidoptera > Riodinidae > Lasaia > Lasaia peninsularis. Next base: position 7,566 of record DVZL01008885.1, on the reverse strand, counting down.
ATGGTTAGATCTACGCGAACTTTTTGAAAGAGTGATTTATTTTTTAAATTACTTACCGCCCTAGCGCTTTTCAAGCTACATTATTAGGTACCCTACAGCGCTAATTGGTCACTTACAAGCCTTATTTGGGGCTAATAAGGACCTACTTACCGAACATGAGATGTGTAAAAAATATTTACTTTATTTTCTTTTTTAGTTAGGATTATGTATATCACGAGGAACAGCCGCGGTTCTTAACATGTGTTGCGCGCTAGTCCTGCTGCCGTTGTGTAAGAAGCTCAATCAGCTGGTGCACCGGATGCTGTCGAAAGTCTGGCCAGGTCTGTTCTTCTTCTGGCTGGAAAAAGCGAAGAGCTTTCACATGACTGTCGCTTGTACTCTCGTTGTATTTGCTGGTAAGTAAGTCAAAATTCTGAAACCATTTGATCTTCTCAGCGAGTGGTCGCGTTCAGATCCAGCGGTAAATTTTAGAATTATATAGACGCGTCACAAGAACCGCTTGCAAGGTCTATGTATAAATTATTTTCGATTCTATTCTAATAATAGAATAACCACTAAGCTATCATTTTATGTTGATTGTGATAAATTTAAAAAATAACCGAACAAATGCAAGTTAAACTCGCGCACGTAGACTCACTTACTATTATCGTTGGAAAAGGCAAAAAACACTTTTGTTGTATGGGAACCCTTTTAGATATTTAATTTATTCGATTTTTAGTATTTTTTTTAATATAAAAGCAGGCATTTGACTGCCATCTCACCCGATGTTAAGTGACGACGCAATCGAAGATGTAACATAAGAGAGATAGTAAATCAGACTCCACTTTTTAGCATGAAATACAGTCGAGATATGGATTACTTAATAATTATTATTTTATAGAATGTAGAAACACATTTTACTTAGTAGTCAGTCATATAAATAAGTACGAACCTAAATCTTCGCTCCCATGTATGAATACTAAATTAATTCGATAAAAATGAGTGTACTAGTGGAACATCTTCCCATTACATTCACATTAGCATGAAAAATACTAGATTTTATTTAAACAACTCCTATTTCTAATACAAAAACAAATTACAATTATATTATTGACACAGCAAAGGTATTTAATACATCGATTCTCAAGTTTAAGATATATAGGCGAATGTGCAATTAGTTGGGTTAAATTTTAGTGCACTAGTTGCAACTTATACAATATTGAGGCTACTTACTTTATTTCAAAGACTCTACCCCTTTTGATCTAACACAAAAACAAGATACTTACATTGTTGACGAAGCAAAAGCACGTTAAATCACTTCTTGCGCCTAAGGCCTTTTCTCCGCCATTATGTTCTTGAGACAAAGGCTAATGACTGCTTCGACACTTTTTACAGGTCTTGGTCTTATTGCGTTTAAAATTTTCACTGGCCTTACAATGGGTGTCAAATTGTAAAAGGGGAAATACAGAAATTGGTTTATTTTATCCTTTTTTCATCTTGCATATGAGCAGGATCCAAAAGGACAAACGAAAAAGCAGATTTAATGGTAAGAGACGTGAAACAAGCGAGAGTAAGAAAATTTAGGGGCGATCCTAACCTGTCCTTCATATTGGTGTGTTCGCGACTTCGTTCGCGTTTTTATTTAATTATTTTATACATTTCTAAAATAAAAGTAGTCTAAACCGTTTCTTCCGGCTGGATCGACTTTAGGACTTTCACTTCCCGTCAAAATCGGTCCAGCCGTTTACAGACAACAGACAGACAAAAATTCTAAAAAAAATGTTGTTTTGGTACATGTACCTTGTAAATATACTTATGCACTAAGTAAAAAGCGGTTATTTTAATAATACATATAGATACTTCAATTTTATTTATTTGTATGTATGTATAGATGATGATGTCTCCACTTACGTCTCAGGCTTTATACAGCTTTGAATCAAAACTAGACAAGATCAATAATAACTACATGTGTAATATATATACATAGTGCACACGTTGCGTGGTATTTGCATATTATTATGCAACATTCATGCATTAATGGCCGATTCATGTAACAGTTATTGTTTTTGATGTAATAAATTCACCGTAATTAATGTTGTTTGGAGCAAAATAGAATATAGTAGTTACAATTTGACAATGTTCGTTGTTGTTTATAGATAACTAACGTATATAACAGTCTGTTTAAATGTAGAATAAGAATTATATTAATAAAGTGGTAAATTATTTTATTTTACACACTTCTAAATTAAAATTCTAAAATTAAAGTAGCCTAAGCCATTCCTTATTAAATCAACTGTCTGACCGTGGAGGTCTCGTCAAAATCAGTTCAGCCGCTTCAGAGGTCTGCGGGTACAAACATACAGACACACAGACAAAAATTCTAGAAAATACTTTTTTGGTATATGTATATAAACATACACATGCGTTTAGTTAAAAGGGATTATTTTAATGTCACTTACAGACACTCCAATTTTATTTATTTGAATAGATGAGGATCACTACATAGTATAAAACAAAGTCGCTTTCTCTGTCCCTATATCTCTATGTATGCTTAAATCTTTAAATTGCACATGAGGTCTAACAGCCTGACAACAGGGTAGAGTGCTGTGCAGCAACTCGCCTGGGTAGTGATCCACCTTGCCTATTCCTGCATTATGACATTGTTGTGTTCCGGTCCGGAGAGTAGGGTAGTCGGTAGACTTGCACATAAGGTCTAACAGCCCGACCACAGGACAGCGGCGCACCTACAACATCTATGGTTGTCTGTTACCGCCATGGTTGTCTCTTACCGTCAGAAGACTCATGTGCCTATTCGCTGTCTTATACTATAAAAAAATTGAGGATAATTGTTATTACAATTAATATGATAATATTTAAAACTTACGTAAATTATAAAATAAAAATCTTATAATGTGATTTTTGAAAGCAAGTGAAAAAAAATGTATGATAACCTTGTGGAACTTTATTTTAATAGCATTTATACTTTATAGCAAATTTAAAAAAATGCAACTTTTGAGTCAAAATGCTACTTATCTTAATAAAAAAAAATTATTGATAAATGAAAATATTTTATAACAATTTTATGGGATTGTCACTAAAAGATATTTATGTAATAAACATTCATTATTTTCTAAAGCAGATACTCAAAGTGTCTTCCTCAAACCCTAATGCACAACTAACACCTCTTTATGAATTTTCTTCATAACGATCTTAGAGCAAATTATTTATTTTTAACTCTATCTGGCACTTTGTTTAATTTTTGTTATTTTAAAGAAGCCGTCTATGAGACCTTAAACAACAACGAGAGACAACTAAGACAAAAATTAAACGCAGTGGCAGATAGAGTCAAAAATAAACAATTTGCTCCAAGGTCGTTAAGAAAATTCGTTGAGAAGAATCGCGAACAACCACAACGGTTTCTTGATGGCAAGAGACAACCGTGGCCTATAGACACCATAGATGTAGTAAGTACGTTGCTGTCTGTGGTCGGGCTGTTAGACCTTATGTGAAAGTCTACCGGCTACTCTACTCTCCGAACACGTACAATGTCATTATGGCGGCAGGAATAGTTACGCTGGTGGATAGCTACCCGGGCGAGTTGCTGCACAGCACTCTACCACCAGAAGCCATATTGCAAGTGACCCTAACCTATGGTCAGGCAGATGGTCTATTCTACACATAGACCTGGAACAACAACGGAGAATAGATGGGTTCGAACCTGAACTACCGAAATGAAGTTCGAAGCTCATACCACTATGCCACCAAGGCTGTTGATAAAAGATATATCTGTGAGTGTAAAAAATAATGTTATCTGAATGTGGTTTGATAAAGATGGGAGTGCTTTTAATGTTTGAAGTGGATTGGAAATATTGAAACTTGTGTGGGAAGTCGTAGTCCTATTTCGATGATCCATAATTTTTATGGTCCTTCATATTATAGAAAGACTACGAATGTTAGGGTTCCGTAGTTAAGAGCTAAAACAGGACCTTATTACTAAGACTCTAGTGATGAGCAAAGCAAGACCAAGACAAGGCTTGGACAGTCTTGTTCTTGGTATTGCTCAAATATGCCTGGTCTGGGACTTGGTCTTGCGTATCAAGTATTAGTTTAATTTATTTTTAACTTATTTTTTCATAACGAATTAATACGCAATGTAAGTGCTTCTATATTTTTAAGTCTTGGGTTAAGTTTTAAGTCTTGGTCTTGGCTTAACCTATTTCTAATTAAAATTTCATAACGAATTAATATCAATATCCTTCGAGCTTCTTCATTCTTTTTTAGCTCGTTGCTATCCAGTTAAAATTAAGAAAGTCGCCTAAGAATTTTCCGCCGAGCCTTGCGTATGGTCTTGGTCTTATTTTTTTTTAAAGATCAAAACCAATACTGCAAACCGAAGAACAATTTTGTTCATCACTATAGACTTCGCCGTCTGTCAGTGACTAGGTTATTATTTATTACAAAACAGCTGTGCTCGCGACTTCGTTTTTATTTAATTTATTTATTTCGTAGATTTTTATTAAAAAATTCTAAAATAAAAGTAGCCTACGCTGTTCCTTATTACTTTAGCTGTCTGCCAGCGAAAGTCTCATCAAAATCGGTCCTGCAGTTTCAGAGATCAGCGGGTACAAACAGACAGACAAATATTCTAAAAAAAATTGTTTTGGTATATGTACTCTTATAAATATAATATGCATTTAGTAAAAAACGATTATTTTAATATTGAATACAGATACTTCAATTATATTAAATTGTTTAACTGTTTTTTTACTAAAATACATTTTTTGAGTGTTCTAAAGTAAAAGGGTCTTACCATCTGTCACATTATGGACCCAATAGCGTTCACTAATAGTGCGCGTGTGTGTGTATTAGTGTGTGTATATACACGTTACTTCTACGGGAATAAGGGCTCAACGATATTTTGACGCTTGCATGTTACGTAAAGATAATCTTCCAGCATCTTCAACCTCGTATACCCTGCAATAACCACTATTGGACCTCGCACCAGAGCACATAATATCACACACCTTAATATTATAATATGGCAGTTGTCATCATTCCCATTCTGAAGATATTTTTACCACGTAATATGACTTTGTAAAATAAGCTGCCGGCGGGGACGTTTCTGAAAAAATACAACTTTAGAACTTTTGAACTTTCAAGAAAATGGCTTATTCTTGTTTAAAAGGTCGGCAAATCAAATGTGAGATCTCAACTGTCTTTATTCTGGTCTTTGTTCGTGGGTGTCAGTGAAATCGAGAAAAGTTTTTGCCTCTTTTTCCATGAAAAAAAAAATTATTTCAACAGATAATAAAACAAATATTTACGTTAACAAGTTACGTTTAGCAAAATAACATTTACCACAATTTTTGTCGGTCTGTCTGTCTGTCTGTTTGTTCCGACTAATATCTGGAATGGCTGAGCTGATTTTGACGGGATTTTCACTTGCAGATAGCTGATATAATAAGGATAATAAGGATTATTAATTTGTAAAAATTTATAAAAGAAATAAAAGTGCGAACGAAATCGCAGGCACAGCTAGTAATTCATAAGGCTAAAAAACATATTATAAAGGAAACAAAACATTACTCAGACCTCTAAAATTGGACGTAAAATATTCATCCAAGTATTCGTACGAACGTGAAAGATGATCACGTTAGAAATTTTGTCGCTGACGAAACACCTAGTAGCGGACGGCAGATTAGAATTCTTAATAATACTGGGACTGTTTATTTAATACGATTCAGGTTTGTTGTAAAGTGGGTTTAACGAGCCACAGACTATATGCTTAACCCTCAATATATGCTTTTTGTTTTAAAAAACAAATACCGTTACCCAAATAATCCCAATTAATTCATTATCTATTCAAATAAATAAAATTGTCTGTAATATTAAAATAACAGCTTTTTACTAAATACATATGTATGTTTACAAGGTACGTATAACAAAATAGTATTTTTTGAATTGTTATCTGTCTGTCTTGTTTGTTACTGAAACAGTGGATTAGCCTCAAATATGATTAAAACCAATCGTTTGCGAAACACGAGAGAGATATATCAACATGTATTATTTTTGAAAACTTTCTTGTTCACTTTATCACAATATGCATTTTTTGAATTCGTTTACTTTAATTCTAAACGTGCGATATATAAGTCTGCCTACCCCTTTGTGGATATGGGCGTGACGGTATAATAAGAATGGTAAAATTCGTTTGTAGGATCTCCAAAATCACTTCCAACAATAACCCGCATCAGTGGATGTCATTTATTTTCAGAAAATTAAATGAACAAGCCACCTGATGCTACATAAAGTAGGCGGATGCATTGTTCCCAATTTTTTAAATTCTTTTTTTTTCAATTTGTATCTGGGGATTGTTTCCCGGCGCGGCCTTATCATCAAATTGTGTGAAAATAGCAATTTGAACCTAATGTGGAAGTATAAACCAGCCAAGTGCGCGTTGGACTCGTAAAGGAAGTGTTCCGTACCGTATATCTATAAAAACAGCAAAATAAAATCACGTTTTACATATTTTTATAGCATACGAGTATAATTCGTTTGAGCACAACTTTTTGCAGATGAATTTTAAAGCCTAATAAATATTTAAAGTCCATGTATTGCGATTTTAATATGCACAGCGACAGCTATTGGTTGGGAAACTACAAGCAAAAGAAACGTTCTAATGAAGCTCCCTTAAATATTTATTTTATTTTGTTTTTAATATTTGTTAACAAACAAACACATATACAGATATACAGACAACGGAGTCTTAGTAATAGGGTCCCGTTTATACCCTTTGGTTACGGAACCCTAACAATTTACTGTTGAAACAAAATCTTTGGAAGTAATATTTAATTTGTTACCTACATTATAAGATTTAAAAAACATTTAAATTTTATATTTATTTATTTTCTACCTGTGTCCGTGACTCTCCGTTCGCGTTTTTATTTAATTCTTGTATTTTATACGTTTCTAAAATAAAAGTAGCCCAAGCCATTCCTTGCCGTTGCAGAGGTTACCGTGTACCAACAGACAGACGGTACAAAAAGACCGCCAAAAAAAAAATCCAAAAAATATTATTTCGGTATAATACACATGTATCTTGTAAACATACATATGTAAGTAAAAAGTAGTTACTTTAATATTACAAACACTCCAATTATATTTATTTGTATACATAGATTTCATCTTTTTTTACATCATATACAAATATGTTATACAAAAGGCGCGCTTAATGTGTATTAATTTATTTATATCCTGCTTCTGAATAACATAAAACATACTAATCTTGGGCGAAAGATGTTTCCTCCTAGATTGGTACCATTAGCTCATTCATATAACGTCTCCGTGTATCAAGAGCGGCAGATTGCAGATCTTTCTAAAGTTGAATCTAATCAAATTTGAGTTTAACTTATCCGGAACATCCAAGGAGTATCCAGCGTCGTTCGTTTAAAGTCTAATATCGTGGTACTTTATTTATTACTTTACTAGCTGTCCGCCCGCGGCTTCCCCCGCATGAATTATTTTAATAATACAGACAACTTTCAAAGGGCACACATTTTTCCGACTTATAATACTAATCGCGTAAAAACA
>DVZL01008884.1:0-10038 GCA_018236625.1 Lasaia peninsularis | reverse complement strand
GGTATAATTATACCAAGTTTCATCGAAATCGAACCGTTAGTTTTCACGTGATGCCTGAACAAACAGACAGACAGACAAAAATTTTTTTAATCAAATATTTGGGTTTAGTATCGATCCAGTAACACGAAGCTATTTATTTTTTTAATATTTTCAATGTACAGAATTGACCCTTCTACAGATTTATTATATATAGATTAAGTTAAAGCTAGATCTTAGTTTTATCGGAATGCGCAAAAAATATATAAAAAATATTTTCGGTTGAAAATATAGCCAGGAACATAAATAAGACAAACAAATAATAATTATTTTAAAAAATGCAAAATTCTTGTCGATTTCACTATAGCGAAAACCAGAGATAAATAAGTTCCAAAATAACCACAATATTTTCTTTTTTAAAGAATGTCTTAGTTGACGAATGACGGTACATATTTACGCTCACAGAACGGTCAAGTGCGATTCCCGACAAGGACATTTGTGTAATAATGAACATAAATGAAAGTATTATTTTAAAATATTTAAATCATCATCATCATTTTGAATATATTTTAATAACATTTGAAATAAATATTAGTATACATTTAGTATTAAATATGCAGTGATTCGTCGTTGGCCCATTAACCACTAAAATCTCATAATTAATTAATCCAATTCACAGAGACCAGTAAAAGTCAATATTTCAGTTAGAACTGTTGTGTCTCAATCCATACTAATATAATACTACTAGCTGTCCCGGCGAACTTCGTACCACCCGCACTAATAGGGGTATGAAAAATAAATGTTGGCCGATTTTTAGACCTACTCAATATGCTCACAAAATTTCATGAGAATCGATCAAGCCGTTTCGGAGGAGCACGGTATTTAACGTTGTGATATGGAAATTTTGTATATTAGATAAATGGTAAAGTGCATGTGTGTGTATGTGAGTCTATCCAACTGTTTGTTTCTCCGACTTTCACGGCAAAATAAAGCGACGAATTGACGCGATTTTTAAATGGAAATAGTGGAAGGCGTGGGGATTGACAGAGGTTACTTTTTCTCTTTGTAACCTTCCAATACCCTAAAATATAGTAGGTGTGTGGTATGTTCGTAAGAGATAATGTCAGCTTCTAATGGTATTTTTTTAATCGGTTCAGATGTTTCGGAGCCTATTTAATACAAGCACACAGTCGAATCTTTGCTCTTTACAATATTAGATTAGATAATAAATATAACTAATTAATATTTGTACGACATAATGTTTGACCCAACAGGTTGGTAAATCTATAGTTTTTTTGTACCAACTTATTGATACACACAATTCGCAAATACACTATTTTCATTTCACTACACAAAATACGAGAAATGTCTGTCCGCGTGTTTAGAGCTAACAAGGTTTTTCGTTTATCACCCCCGGCTGCGGCAAGCTGGCTCTCGATATAATATGTCATCGATCACTTGTTTGGTATCTCTATATGTGTACAATATGTGAGGTTCCCATTGTTATTCATAGTGTAATGTATTAATATACATATTATTAAGATGTCTGATTTCGCGTTCTTTGCAATAATACGTCCATGGCATTTTGAGCATGTCCATGGCATGAGAACTTGCGTAAACAAAGAGCTTAGACTCGATGTTTATATTTTTATAGGCTATATTTTTATATCGTTGTTTGATAGGCTTACTAGAGTTTTGTTGCTTAGATATGTTTGTTAATTACTTTTCAGTGGTTGCCTACTGATTGTTGCTAAGATATTTTTAATTATTATTGAAAGATAACAGTGGTTGCTTGGTTACTTTCTAAGGTAGCCCTATCTCTTATCATTGATAGGTTATTGAGAATGGCCATTAATCGTGTTTTTATTGAATAAAAACCTACAATATTATTAGAAGCTAAATTTCGCCACCACCAGCGCGAAATCAGACGCTTTAAAACGCAGGAAATTTTGGTTGAAATCTCGGTCCTATTGTTCTTTTATCTTTTTTTAATATTATTAATATTTCATCATACTAAAAATAATGCAAAAAAAAAACACCGAGTGAAGCTCGGCCATCTAGGTGCTTTATCGTTCTAATAAATATTAAAAAACAAAAAATAATATTTAAAATATTAAGTCATGGCCCCATCTCGGGTATCAGGCCCACGATATTTTCCACTTTCCTCCATCTTTCGCCAGGTCAATCCAGTTTTCGCCTGCGATATACAAAAATTATATCACTTACCATAGGTTTCTCGTTTCTTGTGATTTCTCAAACATAGTCTATGTAATGTTCAACATTGTCATGTTACAGTTTTAGCAAAAGTCCAATGTCAAGTCGGCAACCATAACCACCTTTGGTATTTATAGCTGAAGTGTATCCATCCGAAGTGAACCATATCCCCGAAAGGATAGGCAGAGGTACATGTACACCCACGATTAGCCGAAGATAAATGTGTGATAACTCATGATGTGGCAGTCATGTCACCATATAATGCACAAAAATCCCAAGTTTCCTCACGAAATTTTTCTTCACCGTAAGATCACGCATAAAATGTATTCAAATTGGAAAAAAAATATTTGTACATGGCGGAGTTACAACCTGGACTACCGAAATGAAAGTCCGTAGCGCGTACCACTAGGCCATCGAGGCGATTACTGTAAGGAAAATATTACTAAAATTACAAAAGTATTTACGTTGTAAAGTGTCATCAGTTGAACAAACACCATAATCATCTACGGATAACCAAATCTAAACTTAAAAAGTAATGAAAAATTACCTCTACTTCGAGAAAATCAAATAAATTATCGTCGTTTAATACATATCTCATATTCTTCCAACCAGTGGACTCTTGCTATACCTATCATATTATTTCGTCAGTTCCCTATTGTCGGGAAACCAACGTGATGAATACCGCTGCGCAACTTATTGCTTATCAATAACTTTTCGATTAATAAATGAATTAGCCTTGACCAATGAACCAAACTTACTGATTAAAAGCAAAATGCCATTGACAATTAATTATTGTTCTACAGTCATATGTCGACCAATCAATCCTAATTATTATCCCTTTTATATATTATCCCACTTTACGTACTATTCCACTCCCGTGCATATCTAATTATTTAAGTAAATCGATCTTCAATGTTTAATCCTCTTGAAACAAAACGATGTAGGTACACTAATTGTCTCATCTGTCAATCCTAAAGCTATGTTATTTAAATTGTCTCCGCCTTTTTGTGCTAATTGTTTACAAACTGCAATTTTATAACGAGTGGAATAAGGTCGTGTTTTTTTCGTTGCATCGAATCATTGAAACAATAAGATTTCATTTCTTTTTGTAAGTTCCTTATAACATAGTTGATGTTTATTAAAAAAGGCATTTATTTTTAACAATAAAATAGGGAAAGTTATACTTCCATTTCCTAATATTGGTATAGAATGTGATTTTATTAAAATCCTCAAATATGTAGGTAATTTATCTATACAAATATATAAAACTGGAGTGTCTGTATGAAATATTAATATAACCGCTTTTTACTAAATGCATATACCTTTATGTTTACAAGCTATGTATATATACCAAAATAACATTTGTTATAATTTTTGTTAGTCTGTCTGTCTCTTTGTACAGTTTGAGTAAAATTGCAACGTCATCTCGAGTGACGACTGATTTCTTTTTCTAACTCAATGGGGGACGGTCAGGTTTCTCATTTTTAATAATTGGCTGGCTTGTGTGATAGTTCGACCTTATTCACTACGCTCATATTTCAATTATCGATACGCAACACCCCCAGCTAATTAACAATATTTCCAAGATTATACCCTAGAATGAAGCATGTAGTCTAAAATATCGTGCAATAAGAAAGCATTGAAAGTATCGAATGGCGGTGATCTGACAAATGCAATTGTCCTCCCTAACAAATAATACTACTGATAACTTTCCAATAAAGACCATGTTTCACAAGATACATAATACATGTGACCGGTATATTCAACCTTTTATTCCTAAAATACATTCTCATTTCTTAACAGTAATGGTCGCGACGACGACGTATGAATTTGTTTATTTTATACGATCCAACTGTAACGGAAAAGGTATTGTTGTGAGGAACCAAAGAGATTTCCACATGTTAAGAAATACACTTCTCCTATAAACACCAAAGGTTGTAATGGTGCCAACATGTGACCCCCAGCCTCCTTGTGCAATGTTCTTGTACAAGTACCCGATACTACGGACCGGACCGCTGTGGCGACAGGAATAACAATGACTGTAATTAAAATTAAAATAAAAGAAATGGATAAGATGTTAATGTACCTTGTTTGTTGCTTACCCTGTTCGTATCTTAGGTGTTGCCTGCTAGCAAGGCAAGCAAGCAAGGAGTTGGCGTCTAGCCGGAATTATAATGAGTAATACTTACAGGGAGTACCCATGTGACCACTACACGGCGATCATCAATGTGACCCTGATGTGTACGGGCTGCCCGCGCGCCCCAGTGCACGAGAGCGCATTGCAATTGCTGCAACTGCTGGACAAGCGGTTCTTCGGTACCGTCAGTCCGCTACCGACTGAAGAAGAAGGTGAGATATTATATAATTAATACACCGCAGCCCACCCGATGGAAAGTTCACCATGTGACTTCTACGATACGATTTTAAGTCGCACCACTCTGACGCATTGTAATTATTGCATCTCATGGACAAGCGATTTTTCAGTATCATCAGTTCGCTACCAACTGAGGAAAATAGAGAGATAATCTTTTCTTTTTCTGTCATTGAACAAAAGTTACTGGCGTCACGAGTTGTTAGCAGAACTAAAAGCTATGCCAGGAAGTCTGAGCAAACGCCGATTTTGTACGAAACTTTACTACGATGGAAAAAAGTTTTTTCAGTTTTCATTTTAGAGTTCTGTTGAAAATCGTTTATTATAGATACACAAACGAACTAATGGAAAAGTGGAGAATTCAGGGATAAAAGTACATTAGCTACCACTATGAGGCCTACGCACACTTTCATTGAAGACATGCGGGTTGAAATACTTTTGACGGTTCGTCAAGCAATTAAGAGACCGCTAAATGTATTTGTCGCAAAAAAAGTACACAAAGTATGTCTTGTACGTACCTTATTAGATGATGATTAGCGCATTTGTTTGGTGGAGGATATTCATATACTCTCATGCTTGGGGGATGCTTACGTCATGAGAATATATGAAAGTCCTACTCTGATACGTTTAGAGAAGAACTCGCAGCTCCAGGCCGCTTTCGACTACGAGCAATCATACTTCGATCGTTTCGTTATAAGTAAGTACATGTAGGATGTAACCATCTAGACTAATATGATATTGAAATTGAAAACTCTGGACAATCAGCATCAATAAACGGAAGGGTTTGAATATAAAGTACACAAAGGTATAATATTCACTCTTTCCTTGAAGACGCTTAAGTTTATCAAACACATTTTTAGACATGAAATTTGTATATACGAATGATGTTAAAATAGTGCAAAACAGAAAAAAAATTATTTTGTTAATTTGCTGAGGATATGCGATGAACTGTTGAATCCATTGCATATATGCTGCTTGTCTCGTAAAAGACTTATTATTACGATATCCTTTGGCATTTACCATCTGGCAGAGGTAATCATTTACTATCTGGCAGAGGTAATCATTTACCATCTGGTTTCGCCCTGTAGTTGTTGAGTAAAAAAATTAAACAATTGAAAATCGTTTATTTAGCAAATATATCTAATAATATCACCGTAACAAATATATATGATATTTGTTATTATCAAATATTGCTGACACATTACACAAATTGATCTAAACCAAAATCAAAGTAAGAAAACTACCTGGGTACTGCTTAACGATATTAATATGTAGAATAGATATCAAATTAAATTTCACAAACACTCAGACCCCAAAATACACATATCTATGTTCATGACACAAATACTTGCCCCAGTCGGGATTCGACACTGAGCCTCGCTTTTTGGTCGGTGGTGTGTACTCTAATAACCTATCACATTTTTTAAAATATAAAATAAGTATAGACAGCAATACGTATGATCCTGTAAAGCAAATAAAAGTTTAATTTAAACCTCTCGTTTCAGTAAAACGTTTTAACTAATAATTCTCCTTAGCTTATTTTATTTTATTCCCGCTAATTTTATGATTGGTGAATCTTTCGCGTTCTATGAAATAGGTCACAGATTCGCCCAGATAAAACTTAACATAGCTAGTGCATATGGCTTCATTTTAAAATCCATCATAGTTATAAATCTGAGCGTCACACAAAAACAGTTCGCTTAAATCGTAATTATTGCAATAACTGAGAGTTTTAAAACTATTTGTATGGTGTATTCATAGAAATAGTAATGTTCTGCAAAATGGTAAATCAATTAAGATTTATTCTTCACCATTTTGCAGACCATTCTGATAAGAGAGAAATCAAGAAAATGGATTTTGTTTTGATGAAAAGTAAACCTCTTCGGTAAGTGATCTCCAAACCAGCACACAACAGTGGCAAGCACTAACTTAATGGTAACGAAATTAAAATTCTTAAGTAGTTTGTAAAGTGGCAAATAAGTTCTTGTTGACATTTTCTCTTACCCAATTCAAATTCGAAGTCAAGTACACCAATAAGTTACTTAATACTTGTCTCATTATTTCGCATCGATAGACTTAAGTTTTTCAACAATGCATTCGTTCGAAATTCTAAATGTTAAAATGACGAAAATAACTACCTACGTTTTTTAGTATCATCTAAATAAAATCTAAATTTCGAATAAAAATATGTAAAATAGTGTTAGTTTGTTGTGGTAAGTAGGTTGTCGGACGACGGGTAGCTTGTAGATCTGCACATACAAAAAATTGTCTGTATTATATGTTTTTCCGTTAGAATAGCCTTCTGCTCGTTCGCTGACATTTACTCGTAATAAAAAAAACATGAAATAGCCTTAAACATGTCTTGTAACCGCGGATCATTAAGTTAATTTGCTACTGCTATGAGCAAATCACAATATGAATTGCTACGAAGTTGTAGAGCATCTACAAGAAAGCTCTACGATTAAGTCGTTAACGCTAACGAATACATACACACAATGATTATAATATTGTAAAAATGTGCCTTTTGAAAAGTTTTTTTTTTTGGTAAAATTCTACAATGTAGATAGAAGTTATTTAATTTCATATGACATTCGCTTGACAATTATAAAATGCTCTACGGTACCACGTAATAAATTAAAATCATCGAAGCTATTCGTAGAAGTTTGATGAAATAGATGTACCTACATTTCATTTATCCTATGATAAATTCGTTAAAAGTAAATAAAAGATAATAAATAACGTATTCAACACCTTTATTACTTTTGGAAATTTATCAATCCATATGTAGATAGGGATTAAAAAGTAATTTGTCTTCATTTCAACGTTGTCCGACAATCGTATCATTCATAAATGTATCATTACAAAGATCACTTTACGGGTAAATTTAAACCCTTCAGCTATGTTGGGACTTTTTTCCATTGTTAACATACACGTTCGACAAGGCCAATCGACGCTGCACTTATTAAATACACAACAAGGACGAGACTAGGTGCTTATGTCAGCTCGTACAGTTATCTAGTCAACGCGAAAGTTTATAAGTATGGATGGATGTATGTATGGATGTTTGTTACTCTTTCACGAAATAAAACGGATTTGGATTAAACTTTACAGTAAGATGGATTATACATGAGAATAACACATAGGCTACATTAAAAAGAAGGTATGTTTTTACGCAATAACTATTATAAATCGGAAAAAAATCTACTCTGAGAATTATCTATATTATTAAAATAATTCACGCGGGCGGTAAGCTCCTTTTTTTTATAATGTGTATGTGGCACAGTGGGCAATAGCAGTAAAATGTTGTATAATATAGTTATTTCATCGACTTCTTCAGACTTCACTAGGGACAACATTCTACTAATTAATTAACAGGACTAATGGGTAAAATCATCACATTTGCATGGGCCATCATCAAAGCTAGCGATATCAAAAAATTCAAAACTAAATTTAATGATATAATGTAGTACAAAATAACAGAAAATCGTTCTTGTATTTTGACACGAGAACACGCTTTTTTTAATGTAAAGAGACATGCATGACCGTTATACGCTGTAGATGTTCCTGGTGCATCGCTGCCACCTGAACGGGTTGTTGAGCAAATCTACCGGCACTTACTCTCTAGATCGGATTACAATAAATTCTTAAAGGTACTGACACACGTGCTCAAAAAAGGCATGCTTATTAGCATGCTTAGAACGAGCGTATACTAATTACTTACTAGCGTAACATACTCATTGCTAGCAATGTTGTGTCACACTTGCTACTAATGAGCACTTGCTCATTAAATGCATGCTTTCGTGCTAGTAATGAGCACGTGTGTAAGTACCTTAAGTTAAATAGAAGAAGCAAAGAGATGGATGCCTACTTACCTGGGCTTGTAAGGTCTACGCATTTACAACTAGTGGGAACCAGTACAGACATGTTGTCTGCGTAATATCGTATTGGCAACACTAACGCTACGTTTGGCGCAGCGCTCTTGTTTAGCCATAAATAAAATAACTTTACCGATATTGATATTGCGCGTCTATCTGCCTACGCTCCTGCTGGTTGCAACATTAAAAGCCCATAATCTTTTAATCCTCGAAAGCATTTAATTAATTGACTTTTCACCGTGTGCCCCTTGGATATTATTTTCCAGTAAAAAGAATATGAGAGATGTAATAGGATTAACATTGCCTCTCACTGCAATCCCTTTGTATGAGTTTTCATTCAATTTCCATTCGGTTTATTTATTCAAACAAATGAAATTGGAGTGTCTGTATGTAATATTAAAATATCCGTTGTTTATTAAATTCATATATATGTTTACAAGGTACATATACCATTATAGTGTCTGTCTGTCTGTCTGTCGTAAGTCTGTCGATCCGTCCATCCGTCCGTCCGTCTATCTGTCTTTCGTCTCTAACGGCTGAACCGATTTTGATGGGACTTTCACGGGCAGACAGCTGTAGCAACAGTTTAGGCTACTTTTGTTTTGGAATTTTATTTAGAATAAAATCATTAAATAAAAACGCGGACGTAGTCGCGAGCACATCTGGTTAATTATATAAAACTTATATTTAAAGAAGAACAGGACCGACCGCCTCGTTGGCCGAGTGGCTAGCGTACACGCCTAACCGCATCGACTAACCGCGAAGCTCGGGTTCGATTCCCGACGGGGACAGACATTTGTGTGATGAACATAGATGTTTGTAATTCCGTGTCTGGGTGTTTATTAAATTTATTCTTGTATCTATTTAAGTATCTCTATGTATAAGCATCGTACACCCATAACACAAGCATATAATTTGTTTACTTTGGGGTTAGATCATTTGTGTAATTTTATTTATATATTTTAATATTTATTTATTTATAACAGGCGCCGGAGTTTGAGTTTAAACAAGGGAAAATTGCCGTCTTTTTCCAATAAAATATTTTTCGGAAATATTCTAATTTTAGTATAAAGTTCTGTTAGTTCCACTATTTGTGACTCAAACTACAGCTGGAACAATGTTTAATCATAAGTTATCTGTTTTGATTAGGATATTTAAACAAAAATAAATAGCTCAATCTGAATCGATTCGGTTACACGTGTGCAAAAAAATGGGCTGAATGCAGATGATAAAATTTGACATTTTCCTTGTTGATTCGGGTTTCCTTTGTGGAATTAGACCATTTGCCTCTCTGCAGGGCGAAGGCAATGACATTTTAACGTATCATACGTTCCAGCAGGTACCCTGGCCACAGGACATTGACGCACCTGTAAATATTACAAATTTCCGCTCATTTTCGAGTTCATTACAACTGCGAGCGCCCGCTCTATCATGCTGGCAGAAAATCTATACTAATATTATAAAGAGGAAAAGTTTGTTTGTTTGTTTGGTTGTAACGAATAGGCTCCAAAACTACTGGACCGACTTTTAAAATTCTTTCACCATTCGAAAGGTACATTATCCACGAGTAACATAGGCTATATTTTATTTTGGAAACAAATA
>DVZL01008883.1:0-10038 GCA_018236625.1 Lasaia peninsularis | reverse complement strand
TTTTTGGAGGGTAGCGTAGCCGGTAACCTTACTCACGCAAGAGGCTTACCATCCTCGCCTCAGATTGGCAACGCACCATTTCCACCTTTGATGTCTATAGGCGACGTGTATTTCTTACCATCAGGAAATTCGTCTGATTGTTTGCCTTCCAATATCATAAAAAAAATCAATCAACTATTATTGGAATAACGTGATTATTCATCCAAGCTATTCTAATCTAGTCAGTCAGATTAGTTTGTACAGTTCTGCTATAACTGGTGCAGATGGAAACAAACGACATGCCTTTTTCTTCCCCATATTACTTATTATTGATGGTAATTATTTGCATGCTAACTAAACTTATTTTAAGTACGTGCTATCTTTTTCTAATAGATAGGAAACGAAAGAGATAGAAAATTTTAGTCGTGTCAAATTAGTCGGAACACAATAACTTTTACGGCTTTTAATCGAAATATTCCGAGTTATAGACAAAACGTTTGTAGAAATACTAAATACTGACTATCTAAGTGAACTATTGTTTTATCTCTTTCTTTTACTTGCGTTAAAAGAAAATATACATGACTTAAAGTAAGTTTAGTTTCTTGCGCAGAGTTACCAGCAATGTCGTGTTCCGATGTTTATTTAGGTAACCCTTAAGATTCAAGTTTATTTATCTTTCAGTCAAGTAAAAACCAACATCATCTTTAGAGTCTATTGGTGATGATTCTTAATACTATTGGTTTTTTATCCCCTAAAAACTACTAGGTAAGTCATATTTTAACGTTTTTATAATTTTTTTAAATGTACTTTTAAATGTAACTAAAAGTATGTATTTAGGTTTATTTATGTAAAAAATACTTAAAGTGAAAGCTATTTGAAAAACCACTAAAATAGTGTGTTTTATTGACATTACCTTATATTTCCTTTATTTGTTGCGTACTTGATATGGTTACACAGGGCTTCAAACATGCCGCTAGCTGTCGTCACTTCTCTGCAATCGAATATCTGTAAAAAGCTTACATATTTATACGAGAACATTTTGTATTTATGACCGAGCTTCACTCGGTAGTTCTTTTTTGTCAGTACTATAAGCTTTCGCCTACTTGAAAAAAATGCCATCAGACGAAACCGGAGTCGGTACTATTTTACACCAAGTGCTACCGACAGAGCTGTATAGATGTCGTGATTCGCAATTTCATAAGACATAGATCTAGATCATTTTTATTTTTAATTATCTGCTAGTGAAAGTCCCGTCAAAATCAGTCTAGCCGTTCTAGAGTATCAGAACAGACAGACAGACAAAAATTGTGAAAAATAGTATTTTTATATATGTACCGTGTATTTATATAATATGTACTTAGTAATAAGCGGTTATTATTAATACTAACTTTCCGCTCGCGGCTTCGCCCACTATAATTATTTTAATAACACAGATAATTTTCAAGGGGCAAGAAGTTTTCGACTTATATTATTTATCGCGTAAAACAAATTGTATTTTTTGATGTAGTCGGTTAAAAAAGCATATGTTCTTCATCAAGGTCAACTCTATCTCTGTACCAAATTTCATCAACATCGGTTCAGTTATTTAGGCGTGAGCAGACAGAAAGACAGAGTTACTTTCGCGTTTATAACATTAGTGGGGATTACAGACACTCCAATTTTACTTATTTATACAGATTTTGAGTTCACCGACATCCGATCTTGATTTTTAGCCTCAAAAATTTTCTGATTTCAACAAAAATGTTTTTTAACTCACTTTCAAGTGTTTTTAAATTCATTATAAGTTAGTAAAGCTCTTAACGTCACGTTGTGGTCTTATTAAAAGTTCATACTTCATAATGTAGCCCTTTTACTGGTTATGTTAAAAAATATAAGCTCTTTGGTTTAGAAATGATTTATTTTTTTACAGATTAGTGGGATTTCATTTTATGTGTTCCTTTAGTAATATCAAAACATTACTTTTATTTCTTTCGTATCACAAATATATCTAATTTTAAAAGACCTCTCTGGTCGAGCGTAGTAAGGTTTGATTTTCGAGTGGGGTAACATGTTCTATGATATGGTGATGGTCACATCCTGAAACCTAGTATGGTCGACTAATCGCGAGTGCATAAGTACCACGGCCTGCCTATGCTACCTAATTAACTCTGTAAAGTGATATCCGGCACGAAGGACCAAAAACTATGTAGGGGGGTGATATATATGATAGATCGGGTGCCTGATACTGGCCCCAGATAAATGATAGACTGTTATGATAAGTATGAGCAAATGATACCCAATCTAGTGTTTATTGATCACTAAAATTAATGTAAATAGGATAAAATATGTGAAGTGATAGAATGCAACGTTTACAAGGCTTACGAAGTTAATGACATTGCCTTGTACAAAGGATATTACTTCCAACAAGACCACTGGTGGTAGAGTGCTGTGTAGCAAGTCGCCCGGGTAGGGATTCACCTCCTTAACTATTTCTGCCGCTACAATTGAATTGTCATGTTCCGGTCCGGAGGGTAGGGTAGCCGGTAGACTTGCACATACGGTCTAACAGTCCGACCAGACAGTGACATCTCCATCACCTATGGTGTCTATAGGCCACGGTTGTCTCTAACTATCAGGAGACCCGTGTGTTTGTTCGCTGTCTTATCTCATAAAAAAAATCTTAAGTGACATTATATGCCACTTAAGCAATCTGTTTTATTCGTCATAGTCTATTCCCGTTACTATATCACATGATATGGGGGCTGGTTACCTAATCTGGGGGATTTGACTAGGACACCAGTTTTTACGCAAAGCGACTGCCACTTGACTTCTACAACCCAGAAGGGAAACTAGGTCCAAATCTAGATGAAGTCGAATTTGATGAGTCCGGGTTTCCTCTCGATGTTTTTCTTCACCGTGAGAGCACTCAAAAAATGTACATAAATTAGAAAAACTACAACCGAAATGGATTTCTGAAGCCCTTACCAATCAAACAATCAGGTATTTTATAAGCCCCAATATTCCTTTAAATATTATAAATGTAATGTAATTTGACCGCCTCGTTAGTTAAGCGGGTAGCGTACTCGCCACCGACCAACCATGAGGCTCGGGTTCGATTCCCAAAAGAGATAGATAATTGTGTGATGAAAATAGATGTTAGTTTTTCCAGATCTGGGTGTTTACTAAATTTTTTCTGGTATCTTTTTATGTATTTCTATGTATTGGTATCGTTGACTAACTTCAATAATACCAACATAATAACACAAGCATAATATAGTTTGCTAACTTTGGAGTAAGATCAATTTGTGTATATTGTCAAAGGATATTATTATTACTATGTTTATATGTTTCGTACTTATATCAAAATGGTTGAACACATTGTAATCAGATTAGTTACTGGAATATAATAATTCTTAAATAGAGACATAGTATTTAGACTTTCTGTAATAATATCCTAACGTTTTCCCACAGGGATGCTAAATAATTTTAATATACGGATGAAGAATAAGCTATTAGTAGACATTAGCTAGTTTTTAGGGTAAGGAACCCTAGGGTACAAAAGTAAAACAACGGCCAAGTGCGAGTCGGAATCGTGTACGAAGGGTTCCGTGTCGTATCTATAGAAACAACAAAAAATCACGTTTAACATATACTTCATTTTATTTTTTATCTATACTTACATATTATTATAATACAACTAAAGAAGAGTGAATCTCATACATTAAGGATATTTAAAAAAATAGGTTTAGACGACTAAAAATGGCAGTTGTACATAATATTTTCCGCATTTTAAAAATTTGTGCCTGTCTAATCTAATCTGTTGGCTAATCGTGGATGTATAATAGCAACCTTTTACATTTTGTTGAAAGTATTTACATTCCTTATACATCTGAACATTAACCAATTCGACCATTTACATTAAAAACCGTAATTTTTGTCGGTCTGTCCGTCTTTCGGCTAATCGTGGATGCAGTATGTAACTCAACCTACTCTTAGGTCAATACACATTTTGATGAAAGTATCTAAGTACCTTATACGTCTGCACAGATTTCCATAAATTATCTGAAAACCATCTAGACCATTTTAATTAAAAACCGACTTTTTTGTCTGTCTGTCCGTCTGTCGGCTAATCATGGATGAAGTATGTAACTCTACATACTCTTAGGTCAATACATATTTTGTTGATAGTATCTAAGTACTTTATACGTCTGGAGGGATTTCCATAAAGTATCTATTATCTACGAACCATCTCGATCGTGTTAGTTTTTCAACAAACACATTACAGTCCATCCATTCCTCCCAGAGCTACGATGCCACTGACAGACACACATACATGCACGTTATTATAATATTACATTTACATAACCCTATTTTTCTCTCTGGTTTAAATAGAAAAGTTATTTTGTATATACAAACAACTTATTCTGATGTAAATTCGAATCACTTATCAATATGAGTAATCAAAAAGTGATTCATGATGCTTACACAGATTTTATATTTAATAAAAAATGTAACAACAAAAATATGTTTAGTCCAACGCCTTCTCTAAGAAATCACAGTTACGACCTTTTTATGTTTGCTATTTTGGTTTTAATGTTATTTTTATGATCGAACAACCAATTTTGTGACAAATATTACATCCTTAATTACTTTCGTGGTTTCCTTTTATTAAAATTTAGAATCTATTGATGTTAGATGTCCCATAATAATCAGTATTATAACTGTAGAAATAGGCGTAAAAATACTCGATAAAATAGGTAATTAGTTTATCCCATTTTTGTTCCGTTGTATACTGGGCCAACTGCCTTCCACCCAGGCAGCTCGTAAGAGGCGAGTACAGGGTCTATTGTTACTAACACCGTGACATTGACTAGGTGGTAGAGTCTTGCAACGACTCGCCCGGATTGGTACAACTACCTTTACCTATTACTGCCATAATAGCGACAGTGCTCACAATTGTCATTTTCTGGTTTAGAGGGTAGGTTTGCCGGTAAACTTACCCACACAAGAGGTTTACCAGCCTCAGGTAGGTAACACACCATTTCCACCTTTGGTGTCTATAGGCAACGTGTATTTCTATTCATCAGAAAATACATCTGCTTGTTTGCCTTCCAATATCATAAAAAAAGCCTCCAGTAGGCTTATGCTTCTCATTTATATCCGACAGATAGATATAGACCAGATCTTTGATACATACTTAAGTACATTTTAACTAAAATTTATTTAACTAAATAACAAGTTTCCATGCCATGCCGGCGTATGGCATTGCCTATCAACTAATTAGGTGTGAATGGGGGATTATTTCTGATTTACACATATTTAGTCAATAAGTAGTCTTAACTAAATTTAATAATAAATATACAATTTAGTATCAAGTTGCAAGACAAAATTTAGTTGTATCCTAAAGTGTATTGTAAAATTTAGTTAATTATTCGCGTTCAGAATGCAGTGTTTTATATTATGCATAAAGTTATATTATTAGGACACAACCGTTTTGTTTCAAATATTGATTTCAACTGGTTACTACAAACCTGAGATTCTAATTATAAGTGACTAGTTTTCCGCTAATTAAAGGTTAGATTTTTTTCGGCTTATCATACTTGTTGCGTAAATACGTACCCTCTTTTTCATAAAGTCGATTAAAAAGTAGCCAATACGTTATTCTCATATATAAGCTTTATTATTTAAAGATTTTTCCAAATCCGTCCACTAGTTTTTCATGAAAAAGTTACAAACATCCATACTTTCATACTCACAAACTTTCGCATTTATAATAGTAGGATATGATTGGTTAATTAATAAGCAGGTAACGATGAAACACTGCATTCTTAACGCGTACGTACCATAGCATTAAGAGTTGCATTTGTTTATTACCTATCTTACGTACATATATATTTCGAGGCGAAGTCTCTTGCTCGGTAGGCAGATAGTCACGATTCTAGCATACTTGCCCAACTTCTTCACATTAATTACTCTCTTCATTCAAACACGCCGATTTTGGAGACTCTTGACCGCCATCTTCGGATAAACAGAGGCGAAAGTAGGCTTACTGCCGCCCTAGACCCGGTCTGATGGACAAAATTCTACACCTAGACATCAGAGGTGATCCTTTATCTCAACCTAGGTCTCCCTGGGTACCTACTGCCATTCAGATTGCCATTGTATAGCTGTGTTGTCAATCATCCCCACACGCGAATGTGAAACAGCGCAAGTGTCTCCCATTAATGATTCAACCAAATTAAATTGAAATTCTGCCATCTCGTAGGAGGCAATTTTGATTTGGCACGCTCAATTACCTGTCACATTGGCTTTAACTGAGTCAATTGTTAATTCGGATCTCTTTGAGGCTCGAGACAGTTACACATCACTACTAATTCACTTAGAGATGATGATTAATTCATTTAATGATCTATTAATAGTAAATTTAAGAATGTCTTGTAGTACGCGCTTAGCACTTCCATATCGTAATCCAGGTTCGAAGCAATAAGTTTTTCTAACTTAAATACATTTTCTAAGTGCTCTTAAGGTGAAAGAAAACATTGTGACGGAACTCAGCATATTTGAGATTGAATAAATTTATTGCAGGACATTACCGCATGTAGTAGTTCTGCAACAAGCCCAAATGTCTACTCACGCTTTATCTTTTGCTGCCGTTCTAACGTCTGTGTCTAACCCGTAAACATTCTTGCGTAATTTTACGGGTTCGTAAAGTAACTTTTCCTTAGGTAGTATTAGTAAGCATAATTGAGCCTTGGTGACCTAGCGGTGCGCTTCGGACTTTGATTTGGGTAGCCAAGTTCGAACGCCGCCATGTACCAATCAGTTTTCCTAACTTATAATACATTTTTTGAGTGAGTGTGATACATTGAATATGACTAAATATAGATTTGGGCCTAGTTTCGCTTCTGAGTTGCAGAGGTCAGATGGCAGTCGCTTTGCGTAAAAAGTGGTGTCCTAGTCAAATCCCCTAGATTCCCCCTAGAATCCCCTAGCCGACTCCGATGTCATCTGATATAATACGGTATAAGGTTAAGGATATTAGTAAACGTAATGGATCGATGAGTTATTCATTATTATGTTTTGTGTTTATTCATTGTTATGCAAAGTTTATCGTTCATTTCCTTCCATTAGGAAAGCTATTTGTTTGTTGTTAGCTAAAAAAATGGACAATATTTTACGTACTTGTAACTTTTTCCATTGTATTCGACCGATACACCTAGATGCATTTCTCCAAGCCAACTTAGCACCAAACACCAGCTCGGGAGTCTTCAGTTGGTATGTACCTCTTTGCTTCAACTCTTTTTCCACTTCTTGTAGTCTTGCTGTATGCGCTTCGGTATTTTCTCTGGAATAAATTATAATATATTATTTGTCAGCTTGATCTCTTTCAATTTTATTTTTTAATCGTCATCTATGTACTATTTTTGAATATATATATTTTGTATTTACTATAAATAAAAATTGTACATGTATATGTTTTTATTTATATTTTATGAAAAATATCTCGGTACCAAAGTCGAACATCGACTACGCTTGACCACAAAGGCAAAACGACACAACATTTAAATTTTGCCAGATATCTATGATTTAAATATTTTTTCAGGAAGATGCAAAATAATAAATTTATTTAAAAGTTTTTCTGCAAAGTTTCACCTGATTCTATTAATTGTACATAAATTAGTATTGTTGATCGCCTATGTGGTGTAACTCGGTCCCGGGTTAATTCCCAGGTCGGGCAAGTATTCTTAATTTTTTTCAGATTTTTCTGAGTAAGCATTACATTGTACGAAATTGGAATGTGCCCGAAGTGGTGATAGGCTTGCCATCTGTCACATCAAGGCCCTAGTACCTTGTCTAATCGTGGGTGTTCTAGTACTGGAGCTTTGAGTCATGGATTTATTAGCACACCTCTGCCTACCCCTTCGGGGATAATAGGGATAATACTTTTTTTAGTATTGTTTTTACGGTGTAGGGACTTTTTTTTGTGCCTTGCAGATAATAAGTAAAAAATTTGCCGCCTCTCTTAATAGGAAGGAAATAGAGATTTTCCTTGATTATTGAAACAATTTCTCTAATTTTTTATATCAATTATTTCCATTAAAAAAGTTCTTAAAGAAACTAAAAAAGGCAATTTAAGAAAAATTCAAGGAAAGAAAAAAGTTTACATTTTTTCGATACAAATATTTTCTGTCAAACGCTGCCAATATCAGGCGGTACGAAGTTCGCCGGATCACCAAGATACATATATTTTATTTACGCAAACTTTTAAGTAAATAGGTTATTCTATTAACAAGTTTGTAACAAAACTGAGCAATTTAAAGTAAATCCGGCTGAGCGGTTTCTGTGAAATTGGAGCATTACTAAGACTAATCTTGGCCCTTGGGGTTTCATTACGGTTGCGTTGTTTTAAGAAAAGGAAAAATAGTACGAGCGCTGCAAAAGTGAAATGAAAGTCGCAGGTTGGCTCTGCCCACAATGAATACATTTTCTGAAAAGAATACTCCGTAGTATTCTTATAGCTCATAAAATATAATGAGGAATATTTTATATGCGTGGGACTTAAAATTATTTAAGGGGATAACTTGTTACTATTGTTCCTGGTATCATGAGGCATCGGTGGCCTAGCGGTACGCGCTACGGATTTCCATTCAGGTAATCCAAGTTCGAATCCTGCTATATAACAATAAGTTTTTCTAACTTATGTGCATTTTTGGAGTGCTTTCACGGTGAAGAAAAACATCGTGAGGAAACCCGGATTCATTGAATTCGACCTAATCTATGTTTGGGCCTAGTTTCCCTTCTGGGTTGCAGAGGTCAGATGGCAGCCGCGTTGCGTAAAAACTGGTGTCCTAGTCAAATTCCCTAGATTAGGTAGCCGACCCCGATATTATTTATTTTTTATTTATTTATTAACACAATCTTAATATACAATCTGAAACTTAAAATAAAAGGTGCAACATAAACTTGCGAATTTTTCCGCACACCACCGAATCGCTCATCATCAATCATCAATCATCAATCATCATCATCATCATCATCATCATCATCATCATAATCATCATCATCATCATCATCATCATCATCATCATCAGTATCATCTAATATAATACGGGATAATACTAAGACGAAGAAGAAGTTACTGATATTATGAGATTGTTGTCGCCAAAACAGAAAAATATATCTTCACGCCCATATCTCTGAAGATAGGTAGACGTACAAGTTCATCTACAATTAGCCGACGATGCTAGTTCCATAATGTGACAGGTAGCAAGTCCGACGTCATATTGGCTATATCGCCATATACAACGTTGATACAAACGAAATGCTAAAAATGAAACCACATATTTTGTAAAGTTGTAATAGACCACACAAGAAAAATCAGAGTAGTACAAGCAGTAATGTAGTCACACAGTAGGAATCATTTATAGTTTTTTATTAGTTTATACACGCTGTATATTCCCGATCAGCCAACAAGTATTATAGGCATATTTATTTAAAGGTTATATTATTAAGCTATTTAATTTGTTTGAAAAAGTTTTTTCGTATACTTCTCGTAAACTTTATTTTAATAGTCTCAAATTAACAGTAGGCACTTACAGTATATGTGGTTTCATTTTTAGCCTCTCGCTTGTATCAACGTTGTATATTCATAGACAAGTTGCCCTATCATAGACTCGAACCAGTCACCTCGCGCATCAAAATCGGATACTGACTTCGCTATACACAGGTGTGATTAATATAAGGAATCCTTTTATTTATTACCTGCGTATTGAAGAAAAATATTCTTGAAGAAATGACTGAGCTTCTTTGAACGTCTCTTCGGCACTTCTCGGCGTGTCGCCTCGGTTTGGGATATCCATAATACTACCTTGGCAAAGTTTTTCCGTACATTTTGTGTTCTGTAACAAAACAAATATATGAACATTAGTTTAAAATTGCTTTAGCTAAATGAAAGAAAATAAAAAACTATCCCCCCATAAATATTTTTGCCCCATATATTTTCCCCCGTGTTAGTCCGGGTTCCGTTGTAGAATAGGCCAACTGCCTTCTACCCAGGCAGCTCGTAAGAGGCGAGCACAG